>ATSW01015669.1:0-11251 GCA_000444245.1 Botryllus schlosseri | reverse complement strand
GTCTCAGCTTGTGCAGACTGTGGAAGTGCCTGCAGAGCACTCAAAGCTTCCTCCCCGAGTCGCAACCCGATCCCTCGTTTTGGCGTTGCAAATTTTATGGAAAGCGATTGCATATCAATTTATATAAGGAGAATCCCGATAACACTGACAAATAGAAATAGCGTTGAGTTTTTCCTGATGCTATAACTATAGCTGCTTTGGTATTCAAGGAGTTTCCACCATTGGTCATTTCACACCACGACATTAATTATTATGATTAGTGATATGCTGACTTGTATTCTGGTCGGTACTATCGGGTCACTTTACCGCCGACTTGAGCTCCGACTCTGACTCCAGCATTCCTGTAAATCTACTAAGAAAAATACGATGGTAACATGTCAGATATTATTCACTAACAGGATAAACCTATCTATTTCAATTTGAAAAAGAAATTGCACTCGCGGAACGATATTAAGTTCGCGAAGGTTCGCCCGTACTGCTAAATCGGGAGATCTTGGAACTCGCTGATCAAGTGAATATCCAGGATGTTTTTACTCAGCTTTTTGGCCTCCACCCTAAGACAGAAACTTTCAAGCTCTGGTGTCATAACATGCTTGTGGTATATTCATGGCGTTTTTCAACTACTATGGTGATTTACACTAGGCCAATATTCTTTATTTTATTCCGTAATGGCCTACTTGTAGCATGGCCCACTTCTAGGCTTTAATATGAGACCGCTTACACGAATCACGCGACGTAAAGTGACGAGGAGAAGCCTATATAAACCTCCTACACTTTAGTAGGAACTCTGGAGTAAACCTCGGTCGGACCCGAACCCGCAATGCATTGATGTTGCAGCAGCGGATTATAACACTACGCTATCTCGCCACACGGTGTATTACATATCACACTGGTTTTTAACACTTGAGAAATCGCGAGTACGTGTTCCTCAGCTTCTGCAACGTTTCATGAGACACAGTTAGGGGTGTCGGCGCAACCTATTTGGTTATATGGTTTTATGTTGCAATGAGCATTAACTTCGCGTTAGTGTCAATTTATGACTTGAGATATGTGTAACATTTAAATCCAGAATATCAACACTCGATCCATTCCTTAAAATAGATATGATAACGGCAGTTATATGGTAACTTCATTCTTCGTTTTTGCACGGTTCCGTTTTAACAGGCTGGGTTTCATGACCGTGTAAAAATGGTTTTCATACGCACCACACACTCTGTGGCAAGCATTCTCCTCCTCATTCGATTGCGATGAATCCATAACCTACGTATACTGGATTATAATATCTGGTTGAAATTCATTCCCCTTATCAATAACTGACGCATTAGTCTGTCCGCCCTGGTAGCCTAACTAGTTAATCTCGCGATTTGCTTAGTTTTCTTCGATTTGAATCTGCAGTGCCGCAATAATACCGACGTGAAATTGTTGTACAACTGAAGTAATTGTGATATCGTGAAATTATAGTTGCTTGGGCTATACTGCAAAGGACAACAGATATAGACTAAACACAATTGAAAGTTGCCGAACCTCCCATATACCACAGTTTGATAACCACTGGAACAAATAGAGAGACATTCCACGGGATTATCATTTTCCGAAACTTACCGTATATCTAGCAGGGTTACCATATTCTGGGAATATGAAAAGAGGACACTATTTCAAAATTTTCAGACTTACATACTCGAATAAAATCCGGAGAAAATGGTACATTTTTCCCGTGTTTGTGGTTGGTTGACTAAAAAAGGTCATCTTCCGGCTCAACTCCCGAAGCACCAGCTTTTCATAACACTTTACGCTGTTTGACTACAGAGCCGTTTGACTAAAGAAAAAAAGGTCATTTTTTCACGCTCAAGTCTCGAAAAACCTGCCTGACCTGATTTTATATATCTCAGTCCAATTTCCACTTACATTTACCCAAAATTTTCAAAAACAGAGGATAAATTCTCTAAAAAGAGGACATTTGGGCGTCGTCCGAGGACACTTTCGAAAAAGTCGAAAAGAGGACAAATCCACGCACATATTAAAGTAATCCAACCATTCATTCGGTTCGCTGTAGCAAATAACTGTTGCGCCGACAGGTTTGTGTATACACAATATCCATTGCTACGCAAATGTCTGATACGGCAGCATCATTGTTCGACTTATGGTCAAGCAGAGTAACGCTCCTTGATCAGCTTGTTGTGATCGTAACTTGCTGCTTCTGATTCTAAACGCGATCGGTAGCTATACTGTTGTTGCCTGGTGTGATTGGCGCAGGGGAGCTTTCCTTTTCCTTTCTGAAATGAAACGGTAATTGTTCGATCTTACAATGTACTGAAAATTGAGATTGAACTTGTAAACGAACAAAAGTTAGGCCCCACATCAGATTCGCTGAGCCAGTCTCAGGAGTACAGCGGCGGCCAAGACACAAAATCGACAGAAAAGACTCTTGATGTCACGCCCGTCTTGGTCATCGTTAGCTGCAGGTAATTAGGTGCGATAATTCGTCGAGTTGTGATTGATGTGGTGCAACGGTGTGAGTTGGTTGGGGTTCCAAATCGAAACTACATTCTTCTGAAATGCCGCGTCTATCTCCGATAGTCATTGGCTCAGTTGCAATTAATCAATTCGTCTTATGCTACTGCGGTGCACTTTCCAAGGTGAAGTCTCTCATTGCAGAACTGGTTTCTGAAGGACACTGTAGCAATAGTGACACTAATTCACAGTAAACACTCATTACGATCTATTTTTGTGATCATCCTGTTTAAATGATTTCAATCCTTTAACACTGGTGTTGATGCGCAGTTCGTTTTGTGCATCAGAACGCATTAGATGTGTAGTTGAATGTGTATCGCGGTAGGTAAAATTTGAGGTTAGCGAAAGGCTTGCAGATTAGCGCGTACTGGTTCACCTGAATAAAGTTTAGAAACCACTGCCACATATAATGATCTACGCATTGGCGAGGGTGACCTGTTTCAACATATCTAATCCTATTATATCGCTACGATCAAAAGTCACATTAATTTGAATCAACTGAAGATATAGTTGCCCTCGTGATTACGGTTATCTCTCGGGAGGAGGGCTTCATGCAGCAGCGTAGTTATACCACCTATATGTCGTAAATGTCCACATTGCATTTTACCTCGGATAAGCTCAATATTTCAGGATGAAAGCTGATAAATTGTGTAGTGCGGAGTGTGCACGCTGAGAAACATGTCTAAGTATCGTAAACAAATGTTCATCATCAAGATTCTCATTCTGGTTGCACTCATATGCAAAATTCACGACGATACATGGTTATGCACATTTTAGTCTATTTTGCACTATTCTGAAATTTGTACAGCTGACCAGAACGTTTACCCAAACCCAGACGTATGACAGAATCTGTTGTGCGATATCACAGAATAGACCCCATAACCTTCTATTTGCAAATCCACCAAAAAATGTGTACGTTGACACACAACTTTTTACCCGACGCTACCCTCGAGTTTAGTGCCAGGCATAAATCTGTTATTACACAGTAGACACATCTTCGACGAGACCATCTTTAATAGTTGAGGCCTTTTTAAATACGTCTGCAGCAGAGGTCGGGAACCTTTATCGGGAAAAGAGCCATTTTGGCGCAATTTTTCAATCTTAATCCCGTAAGAGCCATGTGATGTCACAATCGACGGTTCGGGAATTCATATTGGTACAAAGTCGAAGATCACTATATTGAATGTTATAACACCCGCACACAAAAAACGGTTTCCCGACGTTTGAATATGCTTTACTTAATCTAAATAACCGGGGTCGGACACCTTTTGCTAGCTTAATATCTTTAACGGTCCGTCAATGTCATATGAGGTTTTTCGACACTTAAGGCAATGCATCTATACATTAGGAAGCAACAACGACAGTTGTAGACAACTGTTAAACGGTCAATCTACTGTTTATTTTTCAGTAACACACTTTTTACAGTTTTAAGCGGCCTTCCAAGGAATCCGTCTAGCAGGCGGGATGATGTAGCCACACCTCAATTGTTATGCTAACAGAGGCATACCGTTCAATCAGTTCTTCTGAATCAGAAAATTAACTTCGTCGACGGAGGATATCATGAACTGATATTATTTGGTTAACTTTACTACTCAATCCCCCAATTATTCGGCAGTAATATAACGCTGCGCTACAAGCTTATATTTAAACACCAGTAGCAGCAAGCTATCTAGCAATCGGCAATATGGATGGCTAGGGTTGTAGTTTGAATTTGAGATTGCGAGTAACACTTCCATGTAGGAGTTGCTTTAACGCGGAAGATTAGGAAGACGATGGGGATTTGAAAGCTGCATTGTCATACAAGCGTCATCATGTCTGCTTTCTCTTTGACCAATCAACGGAACGAATACGATCCAAGTTTTCACAATAACGAGCGATGTCCGGTACGGCGAATTCTACGATGTGACAGCGGAACGACAGCAAGTTTGTTTTTGCAATTCTACAGACTTCGTATCGGACTGCAATGATTTAATTTGTTGAGCGTAGACAGCGAAAAATACTTGAAGGTACCGCATTTTCTCTATTATAAAAAAACACGGTTCTATTGAGCTTATGAATTACTAATAATCAGCAGACCCTATTTTACATTAATTTTGGGATTTTGAAAAAATGGGGGATCACCCAGCCAATGAAACCCGTTAGAAAAATCACAGTCTAAACCTCGCATCACTTTGTCTCAACTACCTAAAATATAAGTGGGCCTATTATGTGTGTGTATGTAGGCTATTTGAAGTATTCCATGGCCGTTATGAAAATTCACAAAAAGTTGCAATATTGACTAACAATGTATAAATTGGGGGCTAAATTCAAAATTTATCAGAGAGCCCCATGATATCATCACAAAATCCATATATGGCTGGCAATCCATAGGATTCGACCCCGGGTGTAAACCCTGAAGAGGCATACCATAGGAATGAAATCCACTGAGAAAGATTTCCAAGACCACAAATAACCAGGAAATTTATTAAACAGCATTCTGAGCCGTAGAATACGTGCCCGCATTAACAATTTATTTCTTCGGGCCGTCTGCAATGTAAATTTTAATCGATGGCTTCTTTGCGAGCATTAGGAACCTTTAACACTATCTTTGAGTTAATCTATTCGACAGAGGAAGCATTCAAGATTTTTTCTCAGAATGGTCACTCATTCCGGGCCATAGGTTCGCGGGAGAGAACATTGATAACTTACTTCGCTATCGCGACACCAATGGATAGTCATCCAAAAGATTGGACCAAGGTAAATTCGTGTACACCATCAAATTGTAGTATGTAGCAGCTTACCCGGCATGTTGTTTAGTTGTGATCACTGCACTCTCAGGCGCACCATTAGCATCATTACGCTTCGCTGTATATCTCACGCCGGCGATGCCATCCGAGGTGAAGGTAGACGTTGTTTTCCTCAGAGACGATTTGACCGAGGAGGCAGCCTTCCTGCACATGGAAAAACAAATGATACATAAGCTACTACAACAAACGGCACGAAACAGGTTTTTTCGACCTGTAGGCCTATAGCTCCCTGTGCAACATGTATAGTAGCTGCTAATATTGCTCAAGGATCGTTTAAACTTTAAATCATATCCTACATTAAATATATGTTTGTTTATTCCTATTTCATTACCAAACTATTGCATGGTGACGTGTCAATTTACCATAGCACATGATAAATCTTCATTGTTTCTATCGATGGCCGAAATGAATGATGATGATTTTCGTGATCTTCCATGTAGCCTATGAAGTATACGTAAATACAAAAATATAAATATATACATCCACGGGTGGATGGAAGCTTTGCAGTCATACTATTAATATTAATCCAACCGCCTGAAGATGAAGTAGCTATAGTAAATGAGTGATTAAACTATCCCCATGGCCTTGTTGATAGATATAGAGATCGCCAATTGAGCGCCATGGATGAATGATTTATTCACATCGAAGAACGGAAACCCTACCTGAATCTCCCAATAAAACTTGTTCCGACAAAATTGTAAATGTATGGGTTCAGCGCTGAGTTTGAGTACGCAAGGGCGGCAGTGATACGCGATAAAGTTTCGCAAAGTTGCGTCTGTCGTTAAGATTTTCGGTCATCAGAAATTAATTACAAAACAAGTCGCGAAAGGATACCCACCGATCCTGGAATTCCAACCATTTTCGCCAAGTGAACACCATAAAACGGGGACCAGCACAAAAAGAATATGAAGACCAACGTGAAGCACACCCTCGTGACTCTATTACAATTTCGCTGGGCGATGCTTTGCGTCGCTCTCTTATCTCGGCCACTTCCGACACTGGCAAGCAACGCCGAGCTTTTCTGAAACGCGGTTGACGACCGGTTCCCACTCTTCCTCAATTTTATCACGATGCGCGAATAGCAGAATGTCATCAGCTGAAAATACGTGAGGTCGCATTAGATCAGGATAAGTAACACGGTATGCATTAAGTTACCGTGAAGGGTACGATGAACATTGCTATCAAACACCAATATATGTATGACCTCCACGCAGTACCCGTGTCTTGGTACGAACATTGCATATTGTAATTGTTCTCTTGACCCAGCTCATCCTCGTAGTTCGCCTCGTAATCCTCATACGGAATACTCGGGTTGTAATTGTCATATAAGCCATCACCGCTACTATTGCCATCCAAATATCTGTGCGAACGATGACAGGAGCATTGAGTAATTTATATCGCTTAGTTAATCTGGAGCATATTCTGGGAAGACACGTGGACTTCAGACTAGAGATTTACGTCTAAAAACGATTTGGAATCTATTGGAAGCGTATATACGCATAAAATCTCACTATGTCCAGTAGTCATCATGCATAGATCGGAATGAAATAAAAACCGTCGACTTATAGAGAAAATCAGAACACAATATATGATATACATAATATTACGATTTGATTTTATCCAAGCTCCGAAGTTAGGGTGTTTTAAAACACTTTGTTCATAACATTGTGTTATAATTCAAAGAGTATCTAATTATGCCATGATTGTGTAAATACTCTCGAAAAACATAAAGTAGGAACTCGCGGACGATTTGCACCCAATATAGTCAATGTATACGATATGGGGTGGCTGGGACCCTCGAAATCGTCGTCTGTTCAACAGTTATAGCATGTAGATAGAAATCTTTGATGCGGAATGCGTCTTCTGATGATGAAGACCGCCGGCCATAGAAACGATGCATAACGATATAGCCCTGGTTAAAGATATTTTTGCTCTGCTTATGACGTTGGTCGGAAGCCCTTTTCGTCGAAGGAGCCATTTTTATCCTATATTTTCGATTCTCAATGACAATTCACTGTGACGTCACAATGAAAGATTCATGGCGACATGGACGAAAAAAAGACGCAAAAATGTTTAGAAAAAGCATGTTTTAAACAAAGACCACGTTTTGAACACGTTTGTTCTAAATTGATTTTTGTTTTGAATGCGACCCTATCCTAAGTCAAAACTGGTGTGATTCGGGATGGTAACTCACGAATAAACGTCGTCGAAGAGTTTGTCGGGTCTGGTACAACTTCCTTCACTCATCAAGTAATTACATTCTTCTTCTGAAAGTTGTTCTCTCTGGCACTTCTCTTGTTTGTTCCAAAGTGAAAAATCGTGCCTTGGAAATGATAGACATGGTCCTAAATAAGAAGTGTCCTCACAGCGGCCCACGCGGTAATTTTCGACATGACCTATTCACTAATAATTGTAATTTACGGGGAATTATTTTGATATGAATCTACAAAGTAATTACCAATCCGCGAATAGTCTCAATAGACTGCCATGAATATGGTTGACATGTGCGCTCTATATATTTTCAAAGAGACTACCTCCATCAACACTACCACTAAATCTGATCATATGGGCTGACCGGTGATAACAAATAAAATGCTAGTACCAATATGATTGAAGAAATTCATTCGCTAAGCTAACTTCAAAATAATTTCGTGCTTTGATCAACTAGACGACGAATGCACTAGTGATTTCGGTGGGTAGAAATCCGATAAAAATAAGTATGTAAGCCTTGCATTCGCCAACACCTATTCCGGTTTGTTCGTGAATCACTTAATATTTGGCATATTTTTGTCTTACAAAATGCCTAAGTGGGTCGTGCTATAAGTCGGCAGTTACGAAATAAAAATGAACAATATCGGCCTGGTGTGCATGACCATAGTAGTCGGCAAACACCATGAATACCTCAAACTCAAACTAACCAACCAACTTGGCATATTTTGTTTTCGTAAGCCTCGCATTCACCGATACCTATTCCGGTTTGTTCGTGAATCACTTAATACATGGCATATTTTGTTTTCGGAAGGAAGGGTGTGTCCGAGTTGTTGTTGTGTGTGGTATTCATGGTGGTTGTCGACTACAATGCATTTACATTAGGCAGATAATCCATAGTTTTGATTCGGTAACTGCACGGCACTGTTGCACGGCTCACTTTTAGGGCTATTGTAAGACACCACTTACGCGAATGAGATGGTGAGGAGGAGCCCAGACAAACCTACGTATGCTTTTCTGGGAAAAGAGACCGGAGGCGACCCCCTTCAAAAGTTCGATTGATCAAAACCCAACACCAGCGATTTTTATGGGGCCAGACAGAGTGCTTTTACGTCCCGTTTTTAAGACAGCCATTTATAAGATTACAAATTAGTAGTAAACACTCTAGTGGCCCACGCAATCGTTCGTAAACCGCATGTGCGCCTTTGACCATAAAGGTTGGACCCTAAGGTTGTTCGAAAATAACATTTCTACCGGATCCTGCGAATTCCCTGATTACGTTGTTAGAATGTCCGAAAAAACGCTACGCACCACATTTGGCTCAACTCCAACCAGTGTATGCCGACATAGAGACAATTGAAAT
Source organism: Botryllus schlosseri (assembly GCA_000444245.1). Taxonomy (NCBI): domain Eukaryota; kingdom Metazoa; phylum Chordata; class Ascidiacea; order Stolidobranchia; family Styelidae; genus Botryllus; species Botryllus schlosseri. Next base: position 2,383 of record ATSW01015669.1, on the reverse strand, counting down.
TTTTGAATTTATTATGAAAAAAGAAAAAAACTCAAATTATGCTGCCAACCCCATGAAATTGTCGAGCCACCTACAAAAACGATGCAAAANATATTTGACGCAATTCCAACCCGTAGAAGCGACGTTAACTGAGTTTTGCATTCATAATTCTGGGATTTTACACCGCCAATGCTATTTTTGCAAATTGAAAACTTTCAACTGNAGTAACCTTGCTTCTACCAGTTTGAAGTGAGAAAAAATTGTCTTATATCGTTCTTTTAGGTCACTTAATAACTAGATTGGGTTGACAATAAAATTTANAAATTTTTATTTTTATTTTTATAATAAATTCTAAAGTTTTTATTGATTATGATTGAAGTAAGCCATTTCTTACCTGCACTTACAGTATGGGGCGATTCCCTTCACGTCGCTATACAACATAATTGGGAAGCTCATAAGGATAGAGGATACCCAGATGATAACGGCTATGAGAATGGAGAATCTCCTCGATCGTAACTTCTGGATCTTTGTTGAGAATATGTGACAAACTGCGCAATACCGATCGATGCTCATGGTCTAATGNAGTGAGAATGGAACGTTACAGTCACTAACTGGTTTCAATGTGTTGGACTGCTCGACAATAAAGAAATCAAAACTNCTAACATATGTGCGAATATATTTGCTCGAATTGAGTTAGAGTAATTTAATTATGCTCTTGGGCGGAGAGGATTTTCCACGTTAGCTAGAATATCGTGGCTGAAGGGGCGATTTCCCGGAATTGATTTTTTTTTCGTTTCTGTATACATNACATCACATTTGTTAATAACTATTTCTAATGACTCTGGTGTAATAAACTCTGGCGCTATATCCTATAATCAGTATATACGCTTCGCAAATCACCAGACAAATAAATAAACAATAAACTTCCATTTCTTGACGTTTTTGGTGTCCGTCATATTGGATAAGGGTGGGGAATAGGAGGAAAATCAACGTTTAAAAAAATCCTACGAACCACTTCTCTTGGGCAAGACTTAGAGACGATGGAATCGGACGCGCTGGAGTCGAACGGATTCGAACCCGCGGCTCATTGACGTGATGAAACGTAAAATACATTGTTCAAATGCGCACAAGGTTTGTATAATGGGAAGTTCATAACCAGAAAGAAGACGTTCGTAGTTAGAAGATTGGGTCGGTTCACAGAGGTAAACTAGTGAAATCCATACGAGAGATGTGCCCGGATTAGGAGCATAATATACCAATGGAATCTCATATAGTTCTCACGGCGACTATATTTACCGTTTTACAGGCTATAACCNCAACGCAAGAGCACGTAGGATTGGTCAAACTATTGCGTTGAATAGTATTTTCCGCACAATGGTTCNANAGCATTTTCTTACCTAGCAACTTGTTTTCATCCGACTATACGGAAGTTGCTATGGCTAAGAGAATTGTCGTTTCAGCTATACCAACTGCGTAATATAATCTTGCAGGATTTTGCAGCACTATATACTCGTCTGCATCGAGACAATGCTAGAATTCTGTGTCATAAATGCTTGATTTCTGCGGAGTTCAATTCTCTAAACTACCATGAGGTGAAATCTGCTGGTCGCACGCATAATGTCTATGCCATAACGAACGAGTATTCTGAAGCATACCAAATAACCATATATAACCGGGTAGTCGAGTGACCGTAGCCCAGGTATGAAGCTAAAATAAAATATATGACCATCAGTCCTAATTACTGATCCAAGATAAGTTTCGTTATATAATCGAATCGGAGCGATTTAGAAGTACATGGAACAGTGGCGAGCTCATTTTTGCAAGATAAGAAATTAAATTAAATAAAATACTAAACTNAACACAAACCATTCTGACCCATATTATAGATTCTACTCTATTATTAAATTCATTTATGCCGATACCAAAATCTTTTGGGGGTGNTATGCCTCTNTAAGGAAACTCGAGCAAATTTTGATTGGTTCTGTTCTTGAATTAAGATACAAATAATTCCCATTGAGAGCAAATCTATTTTTGTTAAGTACATTAACATCCTATACAGCAGTAATTCGTGAAAACCTTATTCGAAATCACATATATTACTTACCGCCAGTAGCATTACAGACGCGTAGTAATTTACGAAAAATATGGTTTCTTTTACTTTGCAAGTCCAGTTCGGAAATCCCCATTGACCCGTCAAATCTTCAGCAATCGTGAAAGGTATTGTTAGCAGACAAAGCAGGTCAGCCGCCGCAAGTTGCATAACATACCTTCGAAAAATGTACTGTTCATATTTAGTATAGGAAACGAAGAAATGAATTTTAATAATATTCGCATCAAGACCATAGACCAGTGGTTCCCAACCGGGGAGGAATTCCCCCCTTGGGGGGAATTATTGCAATTTTTA
>ATSW01015666.1:0-18982 GCA_000444245.1 Botryllus schlosseri | reverse complement strand
TCGAGTCATTACAACCCTGTTTCACAGTGTCTATTTTGCCCAGTTGACATGACGATTTCATTCAAACATCCCCAAAGACCACTTACTACGTTGCAATATAAGTTCTGCCTAAAAAACTATCAGTTAGAAGTCGAAGTGATTTAAAAACGTAACTACTTAAAGAGCTTCCATGAGGTACAGAACTTCAATATACAATTGAGTAATATATTCATATTGAAATGAACCACTTCTGATACCATATTACCACTGTAGAATAGGCAGGCTTATGGTCTGTGCTCACTCTTCTAATAATACGCAGGCACAGACGATCTGGGCAGCGTTCAAAATTTGAGAGACGCCTCGAAATTCTTTTCCACGCAAGACCGCGCCTCGATGAAGATTTTATTCGCGAAAAAAGAAAATCCAGATACCCGAAACCGCGTTAATTTCACCAACGAGCCCGACAGCAACTTCCAAACAAGATCGCTCTCGACCCGTTCCTGTCCGGGCAAAGACGCCCCAAATCGTAAAAGGGCGTCGTCGGGAACACGTGACGAATCGCCTTTCAAACGTAGCATGTCGGAACGGAGGCACCACCGCGCAAAGTACAACACACCGGTCAGCGAAGGAGTTAGCAGGATATTGAAATCGGCCGCGTCCAGTCACAGCATCGTGCCCTGCCAGTATTTACCGGCCAAAGCGTGGCAGGACAGATCGCCGGGCAGGTACGGGCTATGGGTAGCTAATTGATTCCATTTTAGTATCACTCATTATGACGTCAGTATGAAAGATGTGAAAATTTCAAATATGTATCTTCTTTGCAACCACAAAGTATATAATGTTAGCTCTACTCAACATCAAGGTAATTTGCACTTTGTGACAATGCTATAGGTTGATCACGAATTTACGGATATGTCATCTCCACTAACGTATGTAGCAGGGTTGTAATTGAGTCATCAGCAAATCGTGACTCGAGTCATTTTCTCAAAATACAGAAATGACTTGAATCGAGTCAATCTGTGTATTGACTCGACTTGGACTCGAGTCATTGCACATTGACTCGATACTAGGACGGCCAAGACAGACGCTTCATTGCAACTTCAAAGAATAGTAAAGTCACCACATTATTAGTATTTCGTCTATCAGTCCTGATATACTGGGAAAATAGGGCCAGAAACTGTTAAGACTGATGAAAATTACGATATCATGAATGCGAGCCATTCTATATCACTCGAGCAGAGTTGTAATAACAGGATTGAACTCAAAACTGAACAGTGAACATAATGACTTGGACTCGAGTCACAAAACTATGACTCGGCCCTCTACTAACTGACTTAGACTCGGACTTGACTCGGTGGTGAATTTAAAATGACTCGACTTGATGCATGTCAAAACTATAAGAGCGAGACCTGATTACAACCCTGGTTTCCACAGTGGAAAATACTGTCAATAGTAGAATTTTTGGTGATAAATTTACTCCTAGTGGCATGCAGTGTATAATATTACTCAAAAAGTTCATCTCTCCCCACTCGACTTGAATCAGTAGAATTAATACTCGATTCAGATTTGAGTACTCAAATCTTTGTGCCCAGCTCTACTGGCTACCATTTCACGGAATTATTCCGTCTCCTTTCGAAAATAGTCTGTTTGTTTGGCAGCACCTGCACGCGGACCACGACATTGTCCAAAGACACATCCACACTGTCCCGGTATCATGTGCCATCGTCACCGCCTGCCGGTCCGAATTCGCCCACAAAAGAGTTCAAACTAGTGGACAAGCGGCTCGCCAAACTACAGAAAATGAACTCGTCACCTAGTCTACGATTGGGACGGACTTGTTCCTTGAACGGAGTCAAAAAGAGAGAATTGAATCGGCGTTTGGAAGATCAGCCTTCTTCGAGCGTGCCGGACTTGATGAGTCAATTGAGCGAGAAAATCGAGAGTAGAGATATTTCAGTTGTACTATTGAATTATCTCGACGAAGACGGCACTCTAAATCAGGAAAAATTGGAAGAAGCTCGGAGATTTGACAATTTATGAAATCTGTGACTTTGCAGATTCTCTCACAGGAGGTCGACAAAGTAGTCGGCGTTACGACTATTCGTGTAGGAGTGAAAGTGACGCCGTAAATTTCTGCTTGATTTCGAGTAGAATATGCGATTTCAAAGATGTGTCTAAACTGTTTTGAGTGGAAGTAGAGAATGAGAAGTGTGAAAAGTATTTGATTGAGTAGTATATAAAAATGGAGATCTGAACAGACTCTTCAAGGAACCGAACTTCAATATACGATTGGATAGTATGTTCATATTGAAATAAACTTACTTGTATGTAGGATTCAATGCGTCATGCGTTGCTGGACAAATTATGCTGAGATTCGTATGCAGTTCTGTCATGAAACTTTTACATGATGACGGATATGGATTATTCTGCATATTGTAATGAAAATCTAATAAAATTATGTTGAATATGAAAAAACTACTGATCAAGTTATTGCTGGTGATGGGACTTGGCGCAACGCATTGAGACAGGGCTTGTAACCAACAGGGTTGTAACGACTCGAGTCATGACTCGACTCTAGTCAGACTCGAGTCACGATTTTCTGATGACTCGACTTGACTCGAGTCATTTTCTCAAAATACGGAAACGACTCGACTCGAGTCAATCTGTGTATTGACTCGACTTGGACTCGAGTCATTGCGCATGACTCGAGACTCAGACGGCCAAGACCGACATTTCATTGTCATTTCAAAGAACAGTAAAGTAACCAGCATATATTGGGATTTCGTCAATTGGTACTGGTACTTGAAAATACGACCAGAAACTGTTAAAATTGAGGAAAACTAGTATATTATCAATGCGAACCATTCGATATCACCAAACAGAGTTATAAAAGTGGGTTTAACAGGACTTTAACTGGAAACCGAGCAGTCAACACAATGACTTTGACTCTGACTTGAGCTAGTAGAGATTCAAGTCTGAGTCATAGTGGTAACTGTTCAAGTTTCGGTTCAATCTGGTTCAACCCACTTTTTTCAACTCAGCTCGAGTGATATCGAATGGCTCGCATTCCGAACTAGTAATTTTTCTCAGTCCCAGCAGTTTTTTAGCGCTATTTTCCAAGTATCAGCACTGACAGACGAAATACCAATATGTGGTGACTTTACTATTCTTCGAAGATACAATGAAATGTCTGTCTTGGCCGTCCTAGTCTTGAGTCATATGACTTAAGTACAAGTCGAGTCAATACAAAAATTAACTCGAGTCGAGTCAATTTTTCAAATGCGTAAAATGACTCGACTTAAACTTAATTTTTGTATTGACTCAACTTGTACTCAAGTCATATGACTCGAGACTAGGACACCGAAAAATCTCGATTCGAGTCATTGCAACCCTGCATTGAGATGCAGTATTACTTGATGTTGTGTGAGTGACGGTAGACTTTCTCGCCGAACAGAATAACGATTTACACGCTCATGTAGAATAACGTACAGGCTTGTTGTCTGTCACAGAGCGTAAGCGGTTACCCTGATCAACATCGTCATTAAAATGAGTCTGCACAGTAGGTTATTCTATCTCAAACGGCCATTCTGCTAATGCGATCCTAACGTTTCAGCTGTTATAAAGTACAACTGCTTCGTATGATATATCCAATCTTAGAAAATCAAGTTATCTTTTCAATCACGTTGCATATTTAGATGAGCGACTACTTCTTACTATAACCCAACAAAGTTATAAAATAATCCGAATGTTGACTATGTCAGTGCCCTCGGAGCTTCCGCAGGTTATCTTGAGTTCCAAATGCTGCTAAACTTATTGAATTGCTAAATATACAATCAAATAATATATTCATATTTAAATGAACATGAGTATGAAGAGTCTCTCCAAATGCTAAATACCAAATAACAGTATTGACAGCACCCCACATCTTATTACCTTAGAGAACAAATCATTTATTCACGGAACATCTTAATTTCAGCAAAGGAAAAGTGAAGAGCAACAGAGATTTACCTTTTCTAATATGGCTGCGTATAATTTCACACCATTTCGTAATTGCATAGATATATTTTCCAAGAAGTTATCAAATATCATTCTCTTCCTGGCTTATCGAACTTCCTTGCAGCCAGAGACTTGGATTTGCGTCTGCACTATTGACACGGGCAGCCAACAAGTGTTCGTTATTCCTTCTTGTAACCAAACCTTTTTCAATCCGTCTTTTAGTCATATTTCGGGAACGTTCTCTCGTTGCAGGTAAAACGTCGTCGATCGTATTCAACATTTCATGGACAGAGATTCCAGACAATGCCCTCGTAATGCTATACGGATCTGCCGCGTGATAATCTTCGCCACATTCTTCATTGAATGGGAGAGATGATGTGGAATTGATTGAATTATCATTGAATTCATGATGCCTTTCTCGTTTGGTAGTTAAATTTGAAGAGGAATTAGTTCGATGCCATCTTCTGCTAGCGTTACCGCTCAATCTCCTATTTTTTTGCGATAAGTCACGAACAATGTAACGTTCAGACTTCGAGTCATCATTTTTTGACTTTTGTAACTTTGCAATACCCACTCCAGGAACCATTAATTCCATAGTGTCACCAGAAGAATGATTGAGTGTTTGGGGACTTTCTTGCTTAGACGCAGGCCTTCGATACACTGTGACAAGTTTTTGATCCACGGGACATCGCCTGTGATCTTCAGAAAGCCACGTATCGATGCAATCTTTATGGAAAATGTGCTTGCAGTCTGGCAGCATACGCACGAACTGGCCAAGTTCATATTTGTGCAAACACAGACGACATTGTCGGCCAGGTTGTAATAATTTGGCACCGGCTCGGACTTTTTTGAGAGGCAACGAATTTATGACATGTAGTGGTAAACCACTCAAATCTACAGTCTGAGAAGATTGTTGAGAATCTTGGTCGAGCTGCAAAAGCAAATCGTAATCTGCATCTGTGATTTCACGCGCGCCAAGATCGTTTTGTATCGCAATCTCCAAACCGGAATTATTGTGTCTAGATTTAGCCTGACGCCAGCGATGACATCGTTTTAATCGAAATTCAAACGAGTGTTGTCTGTGCTTATTATCGTGGAAACAAGTGTTGCATAGAAAAGTCGCGTCGCAAGAAATGCATTTATAACACTTTCCTTTGATGGGAGACATTTGACAGCCCGTACATACGGTTGAAAAATGGATGTCAAACCCAGAATCATTTTCTTCGGACGAATTTCTCAACTCTTCCAAAAGTTTGTAGTAAGACCCAAAAGATGCTCGGCAAATGGGGCACTTGATTTCGTTATCTTGCGAAGTATTGCGTTGATGCTCCGCCCAGACCTTCATGCATTTGATATGAATACTATTTCCACAACCAAATTTACAGTATGTCACGGGGGCATGTTTAGTGAGTAGTTCTTCTTGACAAATCGGACACACATCTACATTAGTTATCTGCCTCTGTTCCAAAGTCCCTGGTTTATCTGAATTCGGTTTATTTTTCATGTTGTCTTGTTGGCTTGCGTTTGTTCTCCTCGTAGAGTTCCGAGGGCCTTGCAAAAGTAAATTTATTTCTCTTTCCGCGAGACCGTGTTGAAACGCCAGATCATTGTTTCTGGGCCACTTGAACTTTCTTAGAATTATCCAGCAAATATGCTTGCACGGGTTGTTTTCTCTTCGAAACACGTCGCACGTGCAAGTGTGAGGATCTCCGAGGCTGACTCGTACTCGTTTTTCGGAGTTTTCTTCCTCCAATACAAAACTTGTCGGTCCCGTTTCTCGGAGTAGAAAGATGGTGGCGGAAAGAGCTTGATCTTGATGCCAGCTGACGGCGTCTGAGACTTCTCTCTGCCATTTCGTGAATCGTGTCATTGAATACGGAACCGGAAAAGAGTAAGTTGTAAATTGCGATACACCAAAACAAAACGAGTATGGTATTGCTGCCTGCGTGCTTGTCCTGTGATTTTGTATTTTCGATTACCATAACGACGTCATCGTTGCGTGACGAGAATCTCCGGACCTTCGTAAAACTGGACTTGTGAGAGAGACTTCATTTCCATAAAATTTCATAAAATTTTAATAATATCGAAATACATAAGAAACAAATAGGAATTAATGTAAAAACACAGGAAGACACAATATAATGTTTGGTGCATCAGTGTTCTTACTTCTATTATTCTGTCAGCTGTGTTCTCTTTTTTGAAGATATGTCATTGCCATTTTCATTCACTTTTCAGTTGTTCTGCACCAGGTAATTTTTCTAATTTTCTTAAATATGCCACAAGAACGGCGACCTAGGGGATAAGAAGACCAGATATACATGTCCAAAGGAACGTCCTCTGCTAAGAATCGAAGTCGGTGCTCCATTGTCGATGTAGGTGGATTAACCTAATAGGCTGGCCTCGCAGAAAACATTGTCTTGTCTATGATAATGTTAATTCGCTGAAAATTATATCCATTCCTGATCTGAACCAGATGGAGTACAATAAATACAACATCGTTCTCGCAAATCGCTAATTGCTAAAATTATATTCGACAAAAATATAATTATTTATTATTTTTACAATTATACGTACATCATTCGGTCTCACAATTATTATAACAAAGTTATGGCCTTGCAGCAGCATAGAATGTTTCTTTTTGTAGTAACATTCATTTATTGATATTGGCCTACTATTGACCGTGCGATACGTTGCTACTTAGTAACGTGTTCATTTCTCTTTCGATTATTTCTCATTTCTTCTGGTCATGTTTCGATGGCTCATTGTCAGACTCAGATATAGGCCTAGTTATAGTTTCAATATGCGTTAGTCTTAGTGCCCTTCTTTGTGATGAGTCGAGTCGATTTATCAAGAATACCCAAGTGTTTGCAGGTCAGTTTCCCTCGTACTGAAACCTACCACTTCAGTTCCATTATTTCGTTAATTTTTCATTCAACGTGTATATGTCTAGTTTTTATGATAATCTCCATCAAGAAATTAGTGTATTAGCCTATAGGCCTATAGTTCTTCTAACTTGAGATTGGGTTCGGATCCAGAATCCCATTTTCTTATTTTGTAAAAAACTTGGTTTTACCATACTGGTTTTAACTGTTACAATATATGTGGATTGTGGAGTGGTGGACTTGTGTGTGATGTGATATAATAATTTGATTATATCAGTTTATCACTGTGACTTGACGTGAGCCTTTGCTATAGTACTTACTGCCTGGGAAAATTTAGAATTTAACTGATTCTAATTCAAGTTGAGAATTACCAGGGCAGATAGTTAGTATACTTGCTATCCCTCATGACTTTTTACTTGTGAAAACACAATGTAGTCCAGTTTGTATTATTTACATGATGGCAACTGACATATTGATTGCCTTTCTTTGGTGCAATTGGACCATAACTAAAACCTGAAGAAGGTGTGGTGCTGCGAAACGCCGAAACCTCGAATGAAGTTCTTGAATTCGAAGTTAGCGTTAAACCAAGTTTTTTCAAATCAAATTAGAATTATTGAATTTAAAAACATGTGAATTATTGAAATCCCGAATTAAAAAGAATATCACAATAATCGAGCTCATTTCATATGAAATCAGAGTTCATCCTCATAAGCGTGAGAGTGTGAAATGTCTGTACATCTGACTTGAAATTCAAAATAAAATTTAAACATAGAATCATTTCACCAAATAATAGATTCTCAAGGAATTATATCGCTCTCATTATGCTGTAATCCGGCAAATGTGTCTGGTCACACTGTCTTGCAGGATTGTAATGACTCGATTCGCGATTTTCTGATGACTCGACTTGACTCGAGTCATTTTTTCAAAATACGGAAATGACTAGACTCAAGTCAATTTGTGTATTGACTCGACTTGTACTCCAGTCATTGCGCAATGCGCATGGCTTGAATCAAGACATATGACTCGAGACAGGCATTTCATTGTAATTTCGAAGAATAGCAAAGTTAGCACACCAATATTATTTCGTCTATTAGTACTGGTACTTGAAAATGCGACCAGAAACTGTTAAAAATGAATAAAATTAGCATATTTTGAATGCGTAGCATTCGATATCAGCGAGCAGAGTTGTAAAAAGTGGGTTTCACATGACATTAACTCGGAACTGAACAGTCAACCCAATTGACTCGAACTCGACTCAAAACACTATGAATCGGACTCGGCACTCTACTCCGGGAATTTGACTCGGAACTGACTCGGCGATGAATTGAAAATGACTCGAGTCAAAACTATAAAAGTGAGATTTACTTATGACTCGGAACCCTGTGACTTGATTACAACCTTGCTGTCTTTTGTCCAGACACAATGGCATTACTAACGTTCAAATTTGCTTCGTTTCAAGGTCGCTAGATTTTCGTTGCATTTAACGTGAAAACGATGTCTTTCGTCACCGATTATGCTGATCAATTCGGCGTTCCTGTGAACGCCGTCAAATTACTACTCACCGTGTACCTGGGATATATTTTTGGGACTATCCACCGAAGATTTCTCTTCGCCAAAGATCCTCGAATCCAGAATGCGTTTTTTACCGCAATCGGAGCGCTATTGATTCACTGGTTGTACGGGAACGGGATTATACACTCGGCGATATGCATTACGACTCAATGGCTGTTGTTTAAAATTGTAGGAACAGGAGCTCTATGTGTCGGAGTTTCGTTTGCGTTTCAGTTGACTTACCTCACTCTTGGGTATGTCTCTTCCGCCACTCAAGATTATGATGTCAATTGGACTATGGCTCATTGCATACTGACGTTGAGATTGATCGGACTCTGTTGGGATATTTACGATGGACATCGTGACGAAAAAGGCGTCTCTGCCGAGCAAAAGACTTTGCTTATAAACGATATTCCGGGTTTACTGGAAATGTTTGGCTTTTGTTACTATTACGGAGGTTTTAACGTCGGCCCACAGTTTCCAATTCGAAGATTTCGCCAAATGGTTTCCGGAGAATTATCCGACAACCCCGGCAAACGACCTCGATCTGTAGTCCCAGCTTTTCGGCGCTGTCTTTCTGGGACATTTGTCCTCGTTCTACAGTTGATTTGTGACGCAGCAATGCCACAAAGCACGCTTCTTGAACCTGGATTCCTAGATTCTGGATTTTTAAACATAGCCGGAGTAGTGTGTTTGCGAGGTCACATTCTTTTGTCGCAGTACGTCGCGATATGGATGATTAACGAAGGAGTCTGTATATTATCAGGCCTTGGTTATTACAAGCAAGATGGCAAAGATAAGTGGGATGCCGTGAGAAATGTTAAACTGAGGAAATACATATTTTGCAACAGCTTTCAACATCTGATTGAAGCGTTTAACATTAATACTAATCAGTGGGTCGCTCGTTACGTTTTCAAACGTTTGCGTTTTCTTGGTAACCGCAAAGTGTCTCATATAACAACGTTGATGTTTTTAGCACTCTGGCACGGCTATCATGAAGGTTATTTCACATGTTTTGCGTACGAATTTCTGGTCATGACTGTGGAACGTCCACTTCGTGAGGAACTCGGAAAAACAAAGCTTGTGCAAAGTATATTTTCATCAAAATCTACGTCGTGGATTGGTCATCTGTGTGGCTTTGTCTACGTTCGATTGCTGTTCGGGTACTGTCTGCTAGATTTTTCTCTTAGGAAATGGCGTTTATACGCACCCATCTATATGAAGATGTTTTACTATGGCCACTTGTTTTACATTGTTATGTGGCTTTTGCTGCAAGTTCGTTATGCTATGAAGAGTAGTCAAAAATTGGAAAAGAAAGTTGAATAAAGCAACCATTTTCTTGTTCCATTTTCCAAGTAGTTTGAGTACAGTTTGAACTCTGTTACCAATGATTATTTTACGTCCTTCCCTTCTAATTAAATGGCAACAGTTCGCTATAAATGTTTGTAGGATTGGTAATGGATCCTATTTTAGAAACAAAATTCTAACAAAATGGAACTGGTACATTCAAATGTTGTAGTTTTCTTCACGTTCAATTGAATGGCAGCAGTTGGCTATAAATTCTTGGATACTTTTTTGAACAAAATTCAAGCCAATTGTAGTAGAATTGTAGTATAACTATTCAAATATGTAGAAAACTAACGAGGCATGACACCACCTACTGTGCTATGAGTGAATTGATCTGAATTGTGCAATAATCAAAAGGTGAACTAGATCCGCCAAAATGCAATGTTAAATATTATGCTCAGTAGAATATGATTTCAAGTGAAATTAAATTTGGGTTCGATCAAGTCCGTTACAGCTTACTTGATGAGCTGGTAGGTTATCGCTTTGCTTCATGAGTGTTGCCCAGTTCATTGGATGGTAGTCATTATAGGATTAATCGAGATAAGTCCTTTTGCAGAGTTGATGATTTTGTACTTTGCTCCCGCATGAAGTTGTAGACTAACAAATCTCTTCAATCGCCAAAGTTTCCGTTTTGTGTATACGTGCATGTATTTGTCCTCCAGGGTATTTTCTAATTTGTGACTTTCTTATGATAACCCGGGCTGGGCAATATCGAGTACCTGATTGATACGATTCTGAATTGAGTACGAGGAGTATTCGAGTAACATTCATTATCATGCCATCGTATGAATGATGCGTAGATTTCAAATATGTACCTTTGATGCGATCACAAGGAATATAACGCAAGGTCTACATCAAATTACCATAACATACCTATTTGATTGCACTTTGCGACAATGCCGTCGGTTGATCACGACTTCACATATATGTCATCTTCACTACATGTTTCGTATGCTGCGTTATGACCGTTCGAAGGTTACAGCCTTCAACAACGGAAAATAATATCGAAACTCTAATTCTTGTGGATAAATCAACTCTTAGTGTCAACGAGCGTATAATTTCAGTGCTCGAATCATTAAAATACTCGATACAGATTGGTGAACTCGAAAAGTTACGCCCAGCCCTAACGATAATCCTCTCGTGCGTTTTGTTGCTTGATACATTAAAATTGCATTTTTACTCCAATTTCGTGACACGAGCGGAAATTTCAATTTCGACTCACGCAAACCATGCTTCAAATTTGTGATTTCAGAAGGTATGGAGTATAATTATAACGACGATAATTGTCACCGGGACCTCATAGACTTCCTGCCCGAAAGTAGCGTCGACGTTTGGGATGACGATCGCAGTAACGATGCTCCGATTATGAAGTCCAAAGATCGCGGTCGCGTAAACAGCGACGTAGTAGCGATAAAGAGCGATACGGGGGATATAGCTTTTGTGGCGGTTAGCCGCACCCCGCAGAAAAAGCATGCGGGGAAAAGCAAGAAAAAACTCATGGCAAGGCCTGATTCACTTCCGACAATGATCGCTAACCCGTCTGCGGCAGGAATCGATAACTTTGGATACCAAACTATCACAAAGAACGAATCATACACCTACGACGATACAGGGTTCAATTATTTTTCTCACTTGGATAGTAATGACGTTCCTCAGTATGTATCGCCGGTCGGTCATCAGCCACGTTACGTTAAATTAGACGGGCAACGCACGACAACCAATATCCGACGGGGCAGTTACGGGGATTTACCGAGCACATCGCAAGACCCTGTTTTATCGCAATCCAACTATCGAATTGTATCAGTCGGTGGTGGCGAACAGCCTTGCTATTCCAGCAGATCTGCTGTAAATACTCAGAACTTGCGTAATTCACCGATACAGCAAACTAGAATAAGTCCAAATGCTACTGCTGACGCACGAAATCAACAGACCCCAAGATCATCGCAACAGACGGGTGCTTCCACACGCAGACTGCCATACGTCGCTCCACCTGCGTACAGGATGTCTCCACGTTCGGGCGATGTTGTTTATCATAACAGGCCAGCATCAAGTCGAAGGCACAGCCAAGATCTCGACTCAATATCGGCGAATCAGGAGGATCAAACGTCTAATCGAAGGTCAAGAGATTTGGAAGCAGTTAATTCACCGACATCCACACACAACACACCTGTTTCTACGTCTAACCGTTCTGGTCGAAGGTCCAGCAGAGATTTGGAGGCGCTTAATTCACCGACAGCTACACAGAACCCGCCTGTTAATACATCTAGCCGTAGGTCCAGCAGAGATTTGGAGGCACTCAATTCACCGACAGCTACACAGAACTCACATGTTAATACATCCAGCCGTTCTAGTCGTAGTTCAAGTCGTGATTTGGGAAGTGATACTCCATCTACTCCTGTGTCTCAAGCCGCTACTCCCAAACTGCCACCTTTATGTAAAATCTGCGGTCAGAATCATGGCGTCACGGAAAATCACGAGTACGATTACGTTGATGAAGTCGACGAAGACTTAATGTGCGATATCTGCCTGCAGCCTCTCGTCGACCCCTACGATACTGCGTGCGGTCACACTTTTTGCAACATATGTTTAATGAATTATCTGAAAGTAAAAGACATATGCCCGGTCGATCGCGTTAAGTTGACGAATTCAAACTCGGACTGTTGGCAATCTAGTCTGATTTTGAGGAAACTCGTCAATAAATTGAGTGTCACTTGTCCTTATGATACGGTGTGCCAGAAAACACTGCCCCGCTGCGAGTTAAAAGACCATTTACAGGACAACTGCCCGGGCGTTGTGATCAGATGTCCGAAATCGATGCACGGGTGCCTCCACCGCTGTCCTAGATCTCAAATGAAGTCTCACATTGAAAATTGTCGGTTTAAAGATTTAACGGACAAGTTATCGGATTTGCATCCATTCTCTGAAGACATAACTGTTGATTTATTCCGGCCCGAAGGCACTGCCGAACTCGGGATTATGATTGTGGGTGGTAATGACACTCCTGTTCAATATGTGATGGTGCAGGAAATCATTCCTGGTAGTTTGGTGGCTGACGACGGTCGTCTTCACGTCGGTGATATCTTTGTGGAAGTTAACGGAGAGTCTATGTTTTCTGTGACTCACGCAGAAGCGAGATCGATCCTCATGAAGCCCTCGTCTTTGATGAAGTTTCATTTACTGCGTGATATCCACAATAACGATGACTCTAATGAGATCACGGAGCCGCAGAACAAATGTAAATGCAAAAGTGCTCACGAGGAGACTGTGTGCTTGGTGAAGCCACCTTTGGAGCAACTCGGCATTCGGATATCATCGAGCGAAATTGGCGATAAAGGCGTTTATATCATCGAACTGATTCCTGATCAAGTTGCGAAAACAGACGGCCGATTACAAGTCGGAGATCGAATTTTGCGAATCGGCGACACCGATTTAACGGACAGCACGCCTGAACACGCTGCTCGCGTTATAGGCAGTTGCGATAAGGAAGTAAAAATCCATGTGCGTCATCTAACTACGAGTTCCGCCGTGATTATGTTTAATGAATCGGTGGAGGAAGAAAAATCACGGAAAGCGAAATTGAGCCGATCAGATACATATGTGGTGAAACCGAAAATATCAAAGTCCAAACGTACTAAAAAAATGATTTCTGTGGTTAAATCTCCGCGTGATAATCTTGGTATTGTGGTTTCGGGAGGAAACTGCAGCCCGCACGGTAACCTGCCGATTTTCGTACAAAACGTACTGCCTTTTTCAGTATTGGGAAAAGACAAACGAATCAAACGTGGAGACTTGTTGTCCGAAATTAACTCTATCAAACTCACCGGGTTATCGCATAATCAAGCGATGGGCGTCCTGCGCGAGTGCGCGCAGCAAAGAGAAGTGGTGCTAGTCGTGTACGAGCTTGAATATGATGGAAAAGCGGAAGACGAAGCCTTGTGGGACGAGCTAACGTCGCTGCATCAGAATCCCAGCACTTGGGCGCCTTCTTGGAAAATGTGGTTGGCCGCGTCTAGAGATTTCTCGTCGATGAAAGAGCTCGTGTTGAAGCGGCAGAGCGGTACGAGTTACGGCTTTAAAATCTCGGAAGGTATCGTAGACGCTACGACGCCAATCCCGATTTTCATAACCCATATCTCGAAAAACTCACCTGCCAGCAAAGTATTAAAATGCGGGGACGAAATAGTGGCAATCAATAAGAGACCGGTGCGCGAGATGAATCACGCGCAAGTGTTACATATGATACGTAGCGTCACGTGTATTACTTTAAAAGTTGTGTCGTGGCCCGGGAGCTTACATTGACTGTACTGTGCGTTGCGCTTAACCCTAGTGCGGGGATTTATCGTACATACAGCGGAGTTGCAATTGATGACGGGGCTGGGCACAATTATTTGAGTACTTGAACCTAAATCGAGCATTGTAATGAGTCGTGTAGTGAGAGAGGCTTTTAGTACTGAAAGTATAAGCCCCTTTACAATGACAGTTAATTTATCGACGAGAATTATGATTTACTATTGTGCAAGTCTTGAAACCTCGATCGGTTGTGTCGCAGCATACCAAACATGTATTACAAGGCTACACACTTTAATGGTGATGAAATTTCTGTGAAATTGCGATCAACCCACAGCATTGTCACAAAGTGCAATGAAATCGGTATGGTCTGAAAATACCCAATTATATTTAGTGTGGGGTAGAACTGGCACTATTTTCTGTATGGTACATATTTGAACTTTCCACCCCGTACCTAATCTTCCGTTACTCAGGTACTCGGATTTTGCCCAGCCCTGTTGACGACAGAAGAATCAACATAATGAAAAGTTTTTCCTTTGTGGATCATATTTTTGGTGAAAAACTTTCAATGTACTCTGTTGTTACGAGTATCTACTTTACTGTGTTTGACTGCCTTTGATTTCTTCAGCAAATAGCTTTCTCTTGTTCTTTGCTGCAACCTTGCGGCTCTGCTTGGTAAATGTATATCTCAATTCGATGTGAAAGCTATGATGAATCGACTACTTCGTTGTACATAGATGTCGTGACCTGCAATGTCGATGAGGCGATATATTTGCAGAATTAAAACACCATAATGGTATTGCGAGCTACTCCGGTCCTGCATTTTGTGGCACAATGTTGTTTGCTCTGTCTTGTCAAGCCTATCGTCTAACGTCACTCAATTTGTTTGCTCACAAACATTACCGGTGTTGATGAAAATTGCTCCATTCGTGCAAACGACTCAGTTGGGGTCACTAAACGGTGTTGTGTGCAACAGTCGCATGTTCCTGGCATAGAATAGCTTTCATATATTTCAAGAAGTGACCTCAAGACTGTTTATAGAAATGTCAACTAGATTGTACAATATATCTACATGTTCCCTGTCTGGAATTTTAATAACTTTGTTATGTTTGACATGGTCATATGTAATTTACCTATTTACTTTATGTTTATTGATAGTATTATTTAATTATTGCGCCAGAGGAATTCTATGTTACAGGTTAGTCTACATAGATAAACCCTAGGAAAAAATCAAATCCTAATTTAGATTATGATATCATGAATGTTTTTCGAACTGACATTGATTATAGGAAAGACATTTTGCCATCCAAAGACTTTAACATAAGCGTGACAGTACAACTAGCTATGGAAGTTGGTTTTGAACACGGGTGGCTTGCCTATTCCAGTAAATTGAGGCAGCTTGTATTGAATTATAGGCCCCACGCCAAATTTATAGTAACAAATACATCGCTGCCATATTGCTGCTCTCATGTGACGCCTCTATAGTACATTTTACTTTGCACACTCTGTGAATTCAATTTTGGCTGCTGTACGCTGTATTCCATTGCCTTTGGCGCCTAAAATCTTGAAGCATTTGCTTTTGTACAGTATGTTTGTTGCCAAAATCAAATTGGTCGACATATTTTTGCTTTTGCTTGAAGTTCTGTATTTATGTGTGCCATGGTATTTATCATAAATTGTATAAAATCTTTGTTTTAGAATCATCTCTTTAATTACATTCTTGTCTGAAATCTGACTCTCATATTATTGTAGTTAGGAATTGGCCGAACTGCCGGGAAGGTGTTGTAGGAAAAGCGGAACATGTAAGTACTTTGCTTTCTGGATAGAGATTAAGGAAGTTTCAATGTAAGCAAGACTAAGATTGAGCAATGAGCATTTACAGCGGTGGTGCTTAATCGCTTTCTGGTGACGTTAAAATTGTGCTACATGTCATTTCATTCATACCCAATTTGCTGGAGTCAGTGGGCCGCCATCGCTTCAACATCTGCTTCCACACTGATCAAACCTAGCAGAAAAACGCTGAAGCGGTCCTATGAATTCAAGTTTAAACTTGACCGTGTAATTAGACAGACATGCAATAGGTGTTTTTTTTAGCTGAGGTGGTATATATGCCCTATCCTACATTTCTTTCAAATAATGGGCATGCAGAAAGCATCTCATCCATCCACTGGAACTGGAGCACTCTCCATGTTTTACAGATCAGAAACAGTTGTTTTACAGCTAGTGGATTATGTATGTTTAGTGTGCAGTCAATAGGTTGAATATACTATAGATAACTAACCTACGGATAGATACGCAACACCCGTCGTCACGCTTGCTTGCCCGGAGGGAATTACTGCTCAGCAATCTGAACTCAACATAATTGCTAGTCCCATAGCTGACGACCCACGTGCTTAAATTCAATGAAGTTGATCTTATTTGAAAGCTACTGTCGCACTGATTCCGAAAATATACAATAAAATCTAATTGGGGCAATGGAACCCCCTTGAAATACACCACAAAGTCTGAAAATCGGTATTGTTCTGAACAATCGCAACCATGCAAGGGCCATTGTTATGGTCATTGTGCTGCGTCGCTGCGATTGTTTAGAACAATGCCAATTTGAACATCCGGCAGTCGACGAACATGTCCACATTCAAGTCGAAATACAAGCAATTACTACTAAATAAATACAGTTCATCCTCAAGATTACCGGACCACGACTGACAAATCGATCTCGCTCCCCATGACATGCCGCCCTATTTCTTGTCGCTTCCTTTTTCTATACTATCTTCTTTACTTTCATTCAGTGTGCATGCCTCCTCTTTACATCGCCTAGGCCAGTGGTTCCCAACCTGTGGTACGCGTACCACTAGTGGTACGCGAAGGTCTCCCAGGTGGTACGCGAGTAGATTCTGTTTTTTTTTTCGACCGAAGGGAGGTCCTACTGAGATTTTTGAAGCCGTCGTCTCACGCTATTCCCCATCAGGTGCTAATTTTCCCTTATACGTGGGAATGCGAGCAAGGATTTTCATCCCTGATGACTATCAAGTCGAAGAAACGAAACCGACTTGTTGCGCCCATACATGATTTTCGATGCACTGTGAGCAAACGTATACCACGCATCGACAAGCTGGTGGAAAATAAACAAATGCAGCCATGGCAATAAATAAATTGACTTTTGAATGTGTGTTGTTATTTCATTATNTTGTTCTTCTTGTGACTGNTGNTGAAAAANCAATTCCATACATCCCATCAACCCTGGGTGATANTGCCTATAGTTCAGGNGTGTCAAACTCAAATTGCATCGCGGGCCGGATCGAAGTCATGAAATCGCTCGCGGGCCGGACCAGTCAACGNANTCNNAAATGTTGCCTCGTGNCATTGCTTCTCGCTGGAATNCTTTATTATCAANCATATATAGATAATACACGGATCGTAGGGGTTTCATTCTAGCGAGTCGCAACACCATTATTTGCGAGCAATGAAATTGGCGAAAATACGATGTTTGTCCGGTTGAATCCAATGGCATTACAGGCAATACAAGTAGACATATTTCAGTGTTCCGTTTGCTTTAGTCCAGGGGTGGCCAACCTGCGGCCGTAAGAGGGAATTTGTGCTGCCGTAGAGTCGTAGACACGCAATTCAATTAGTATGTGTTGGCGGCTGTCGACATGCAATTTGAATTTGCGAATTGACTCCCGATTTCTTGAAAGATTTTAATTAATCTTGAAATTTTCTTCGCGCTGGGCGCGATTCAACGCGACTACATTTTTCGATTCCAATATAGTAGCACCCTTTGCAATCAGAGCCCCACAATACAGATGCGAACATCAATGGAAAATGATGCGCCTCACGTGGAAATATCAGCTCGGAATCGTGTGCTCCTCACTATACTAACAATCCTGATGAGAGGTCAAGAAATAACAGCTTGCTACAAAGTTACTAATACCAATTGGGCCACCCGAAGATGCATCATAATTTATAACTTGCGTTAAATTTTCGAAAACACCCCTACATCAACTCTACCAGTGAATCTAATCACACGGGAGAAAGGATAAATGTTTGATGGTAATATGTAAAACTACTGATATCAATGACGAAATTCATTGGTGAATCTGAAATTTTTCGCGCTTAGCGCGACTATGAGCACTTCCTTCCTTAACATTACCAGTGACCACTCGCGATTTTGGTGCGCATAGTAAGCCTACCATTAAATAGATTAGTCCGGAGTTTACCAGAAATGGATATAGAAACTTTAACCTGGGTATTTGGCGTCCAGTTCGTTCATTACGACTATGTCCTGGAATGCGGCCGTAGGCTACACGAGTAGTCGAAATGTGAATGACAAAAAGGTTGGCCACCCCTGCTTTAGTCATAATCTGGCGTTATCCCTGCGTATGCGTTGTGATGAATACAAGATATTTAACTGTCAACGCGAAATTTGTAATTTGGTTTATTACTGTGGATGTGATGGATAATATAATCTTTTTTCAATGTACTCAGAATTGCTATGCGGGCCGGATAAAATCGTCTGGCGGGCCTGATCCGGCCCACGACCGTATGTTTGACACCCCTGGCCTAGTTTAATAGAATTTGTTAAGACAGCTCGCATAGGTCAAATACGTGAGTATGACGTCATAAATGGTGGAAACGCGCGCAACTTATATAGGTGGTACGCGAGCACTGCTTTAAACCTCAAAATGGTACGTGGGTGGTAAAAGGTTGGGAACCACTGGCCTAGGCCAAGGTGGGTGTCCGATTCCATAGACAACTCCTAGTCGCTTCGACACCTTCCTTTCTTTTCTTCGTATCGCATTTTTTGTGGTGTATTGAACTGATAAAATTGATAATAAACCAATGATGATTAGACATAGAGCCGAAAATTTGACCTTTTTTTTATTTTAGTCAACCCGCCGGTGATTACAGTTTGTATGCCCAATTTTCGGTACACAAAATTT
>ATSW01015665.1:0-10151 GCA_000444245.1 Botryllus schlosseri | reverse complement strand
ACATATATGTTCTACTTTACTCGTATATACATACAGTCGATAGGCAAAGCTTTGCTAGTGCGGCGTCATATTGGCAGACAATGTGTGCTAAAGAGTGCCCGGAAATCAGAGATGAGCATGGATCAGTATTAGGATTTTGAAAAACAGAATTTGCGAGATTTTGGCTGATTTGGATTGGATTTGGATTTGTGATATTTTTAATGGCTTAGGATTAGGATTGAATTCAAAAATTTTGGGTGAGATTGATGTCCTGTGGCGAAAGGCGACGAACTTTTTTGCAGGTCAATTGACTATCAAGATGATTACTATTATTTAAAGTGATTGTGATTTGTGACTGTATTAAAATGGATAAGTAATATTTGTATCACCATTGTCGTTTATTACTATGGTATCACAATAGTTTTCAGGTCACGTCACGCACGACTAGATCTCATCTTCAGTACAGTTTGTGTAAACACCTCGCCTAAATTAGTGGTTAACGTTTTCTACCTCACAAAGCGGTAAAACTTCAAAAGCAATGTTGTGTACCGGTGAACCTTCCAAAATCAAAATTAACCCTATATTTAATTACAGCAAATGTATGTAATTTGTGATGTTTGTAATGTAATTTTTATTCAATTCTTTCATTTCAAACTCAAATTATACGTGATTCCGGTACAGATAACTATAGCATACGTGGGTTAGTAATGTGGGATGGTGTTAACGTGAGGTTCACATTCGCGCTCTATGCGTGAACCTCAGAACTGTTGGCGTTTCTCTGTAAACGGAATGTGATAGAGCAGTGTTAATATCGCAATATTAACAAACGATTTTCCCCTGAATCTGAGCGACATTTTACCCAATTTGGAAATTTTCCAATTATTTACGCGGTTCACATCAAAATGGTTCAGTGCACTACTGATCGAATGAGATTTGGTACCGTACGAAAATATTTTAATCCCTCAACCGCAAACGCCGAATTACGAGATGTTCAGATGTTGATTTGATTCCTCGGACGAATGAAAGCAATAAAAATTCCCAAGACACAGACGTGCAAATGTCAAATATATATGCTGTCGGATTTTTCCTGGAATTTGCACAAAATTTACTAGGCATGTGAACAAATATATCAATTTTATAACGACGCTGTCCCCAACCGACGTAGCACCGATCCGTCGCATGTGTATTCATTATTCATATGTGGAATAAAATATATAATAAAGTATACATATATCTATTTTGAAAGATGCACCTAAAGTCATTATCCCTAAATAATACCTAGGCGTACTAATTCATCGTTACAGTGATCAGTAATACTGACTCCTGTGACCTTTCAACGTGTGTACCTTCGTTCAGCACACTATGCTTTTCCGTTTAATTGATCATAATTGCAGAAACAAGAAACCAACCCCAAATATGATGCGGAAAATAAAAATTTTCCAGGTGGTCTGATATATAAATGTCGAACGTCCTTACTGTCGAACCGGTCGGTACAGAGCCATCGACGCAAGATATAATTTGTGAATCGCATTAATAATGCTCGTCTTATATTTCGTCTTTCTCTTACTCAGTATTTTCGCAAGGATCGGATCGTGTGATCAAGGGAACACGTTTCAAGAAAATTCCAGGCATTTACTCGAGACCGTACAGCATATTTTCTCGAGATTCGTAAGTATCCGTACTATGATTGCCAATACCTACATTGCTGAAATAGCAGTTTGACTGGTGATATCTCATTTTGGTTCCTATCCCTCTGTTGAGAGTGTGTCAAGTGCGTGAGGGGGCTATGAGGTGAGGAATACCGAGAAAAAGGTGTTTCAGCATTATCCGATATGCCAAATTTCTTGACTGGTAGTTACTATAGGGATGGTGCGAACCACGATAATTTATAGGTTCGACTTCGCAACAGAGCCTTATTCGTAGGTTCTACGCTGTGACCATTTTTCGCAGGATAAAATTAATTTCCAGTATTCTCAACGTCTATGATAAATCTTCCTTGCATTTTAACTGAATCCCATTGCAGTGAGTGTAGTAATTCATCACAAAACTATAGGTGGAACCTTGTGACGCCATACATCAAACTCCTTTTTTAATAATATTGTTTGACAAATTACGCAATAACTGTTAATATCGATTAGTCAGGCCATAAGGGTGAATTCCATTAATCTATCATCAATAAATATAGAGTGTTTTTCTTGAAACTAGCATTGTGAGGTTACGTGACGTTATAAGTTCGCGTCACGTCCGTGTTCACACGATCCAGAGCCTCTCATCGGTTCGCAACATCACTGGTTCTGGACACGACATTTTGCGTAGCGCATAGTCCAAACTTATGCTTCTTTCGCTCGCTTTCCAAACGTGGTGGTCTTTTCATTTAATTTATAACCGCCGGTGATTCCCAAACTTTTTCGACTTGTAGCTCATTAGAATATTATAAAACGCTCGCGGGACTCTTACATAAAAGTTGCCTAAATATCTATTTACGTGATACTACTTGCATATACTTGTTTAATGTTTATATAAGAATAGCACAATTCCTATTCCGGCTTAGATTGAGAAGGGCACTCCTAAACTAAAATTAAAAAATAAGGTCGTGTTAAATTGCGCGGAGCTTGAAGAAAATTTCCGGATTAAATAAAATCTCTAAAAATATTCGGGAGTGAATTCGTAATTTGAATTTGCATGTCGACGGCCGCCAACACATACTAATTTAATTAGGTGTTTCGGCCGCACAAATTCCCTTCTACGGCCGCAGGTTGATGCCCACCCCTGATCTAATAGTCTACATATGATATATCCTACGCCAAGTTTGAAGCCGCATTTCAGTTGTTGAGTCTTTTACATTTCTCACAAATTTCCCCAAACTTGTATGAAAATAACAAAAAATATTGAAAATAGGGCATCAATTGAGATCAAATTGAAATCAACTGAGACTATAATCCTAATGCTGGCAGTGACTGTGGAGAGCACGGCGTCATTCTGTCCAGTCATGCTAATTGTGATCAGTTTTGGAATTGAATTAAATTGTGTTAGTTTAGGGTAGCTTCATTGAGGGCGAAACCGGGCAACCTATATTGCATCCAAGTCTATCTGAGGCAGTCCAGTTCGCCAGCTATTCACAACAGCTATCCAGCGCACCGAGTTTCAGGCTACTGCCAAAACTATGAAGTAATGAATGACTTACACGTGGGACTTGCTCTATATCTTCAAAGAATATACAAAATTTTCTCAAATGAAGTTGAAATCAGCCTATACTCCGTAGAGCGCGACAGCTGAAGCTTGAATTTGGCAAATTTTATTGAATACGAAATAAGGTTCGTCTTCAACAATCGTCTTTTCAGAATGGTTGTGAAACACATATTTAGTCACGATTTATAAAGACTGGGTCAATTTCTCGCGCCCCCTGGGAGCCTCCCGCGCTTACTAAGGGGGCGCGGCCCCCAGGTTGAGCACCACTGCTATATAGGGTAAATATAGCTCCTTTGACAAAATATGTGTACTATAACTGTTGAACCTATACTATTTGGCGTGCTTCAACCACCCTATATCGATATACGTTGGCTATATCGGATGGTCATTGTCCGTAGGCTCATACAAGATGTTTTAAGAAAGTATTCACACAATTATGGCATAACTTTTACAACTTCAAAAAAATTTAAAGGCTTTTGTTTAAAACACTGTTTAAAACAAAGTGTTTTAAACAACCATTTATTTTAAATGCATTCCCAGCTGCAGCACACATTTTGGGAATCACTGTATTAGACACATCTATGGCCTCGAAACATGTTTTCAGAGTGGTTTGAGGCATGTGTCTGTGCGTCGTGACTATAACATTTCGATATCACCTTCTAATTGGTTCCAGCAGCCTTATAGGACGAGTCGCATTCCCAACAAACAGCAAGTTATGTTGATGTTGTTGTTTTTAGTCAAACCGATATAGGAATTCTATAGTCGGCTTCATTCGCGATCTATAATATGCATGTCTGTACTGACTATAGAATAATGGACAACGACATGAAAATAGACGAGAAATATTAGTGAAAGACTATGACCAATCCCCCTCCAGTAGAATTATATTTATTTCTTATCCATCAGACGACGCCGAATCTACTATTTCTATTTGCAATGTACTAATTACCAACATGAATAGTTCGATATCCCTAGAAATGCCCCATAATGGATGTATTTATTCATAATGTAATATTTTCTTTACTAATTGATTTTAGAGAGACTCGCTGAACAACTGTACCAGCGACTGCACAGACAGATCACTACACATCAAATCTCTGTCGAGATTCCAGCCGTTCGAAAACCTACAGCCAACAGTAAGAAAATAAATGTTCCGCCCAAGACTCTTCATTGGAATATTTCACTTCTTCAAAGTCAAGGTTCAACGCGTCGGTCGCGAACTATCAACATTTGCGTCGATATAGCCGGTACGGTAGATCTCTCAGCAGAAAGACAAGAACCATCCTACAAGACGTCGGAATTCGTGACAGTGTTGAACTCGTTAAAGACCTGCAGTCAATTGTATTAAGACAATTCGTACGTAAACTACAACTTAGTGCATCGTAATAACATAGGATCATAAAGTTATTTTTACAGCGTCATCGAGAAAATATTACAAGAACAGCAGGAAATGACATTAACGAATTGACAGTTTCGAAATCACCCTGTCTGACTTTGGAAAAAGCTCGAATATACCATTATCTACGCCAATATGCAGATTTTCTGAATGATTGGAATGATGCCTTTTATCAGTAATATTACATGAGCGCGTACGATCTGAATAATATTGAATCTTGCTTTCAATACAACATCCATTGTCGTAAAATATTTATTCAACTCGAAGACTTTCCGGGTGCCTCTTTTCAAGAGTTAACGGCACACTGAAGGGATTTAAACAGAATGAAAAGCAAAACCAGAAAGGCAAACTATGACGCAACAATCAGAAATTACATACCATGAAGTCCGCAATGTAACAATGGCAACAATAACAAACTTTGAACTGTACGGTTCTATAGTAACATAGCAATTTCTGATTGTTGCGTCATACTTTGCCTTTCTGGTTTTGCTTTTCATTCTGCTTAAATCCAGAGATGCCACTCCTGGGGTTTTCCACCCAGATCTGGGTTTTTCGAGTTCAAATATTCAAACCTTAAATCCAATAAAGTAAGCTGAGAGCTTTGTAGGATGTGTTTCGTGTCATATACGGACCTAAACGGGCATAAGCGCCCTTAATACAGCCGTATTTAAGTCAAACTTTTATTCAACTTTTGCGAAAAATTGTGACGTGATGAATGAATTCTGACGGCTAATTCGGAATCAGCATCGTCAAATTAGATACACTCAATTATTAGCTCTAAAAAAAACTAAAAAAAGTTGAAAAATGTCGACCACTGTTATTGAGCCATAGTAATAGCATTGCTTCTTAACCTTTTTAGCGATCGTATCTTTTGTGCTTTCAATAAGATTTCTCGTAGCCCCTGTCCATTTTCAACACAATTCCTGATGGTACCTATGTTAAAATCAGAAAGTCCATTCACATGAAATCGCGTGTGGTGCGAAGACTATTTTCCAGTTGAATAAATTGGCCAAGAAAATATTCCACGGCATATAGGCCTAATTCCACAATGCATCTCGCGCACCCGGTGCTGCTTCGTACCCCGATTAAGTCTACGGACCCGGGTTAAAAACCCTGAAAGAGAAATGCCCAATCGGCGAAGAATTTATTGGTGTTACATAGGCTTACCATACGTCCTCTTTTAAGAGGATTTGTCCTCTTTTTTGACTTTTTTGAAAGTGTCCTCGGAGGACGCCCTTTTGTCCTCTTTTGAGATTTTGTCCTCTTTTTTGAAAATTTAGGCAGATTTAGAGCAAATTGCGAGTGATATGCCGCATATTAGCACGGAAGTGAAGCTCCGGCGGGTATTTCGGAGTGACCAATGTTCCCTATACTTTTCGACGAGTCTGCGCACACTCACCAACTCGCTACGCAGACCCTTGGACAACAGTGTGTAACGACTGAAAAAACATCATCACTTCGAATTTTTTGTGCGCAACTTAGATTTTCTATGCGCAGAAACCGTGTCAGCACTGCGCATTTGCGCACGTGTGGCGCTTGGAGGGAGCATTGCTCGGCACCCATAATAACATGGATTGAGAGAACAAACAACATACAGCATGTAACCATCTATACGTCGCGGGGCCCACAGAATACCAATGGTTACTGACCTGATTAGATAGCTATATACCCTACCCAACGCAAGCTACGACATTTGATATATTNCCCCTATTCCCCATGACAGTTTCATAGATTGTTNCNTCNGTAGGANTACCAAGTCACCGTTCCGAGTCGCAANNCCTTCTCTGATTTTACCGTTTGACCCGACTCAACTCAAGTCATTTTTATTAACTCACCCAGTCAATCCCAAATCGAGTAATTTTACGAGAAGGTCGCACCAAACCAAATCACAATTTTCAGTCACGAATCATCAAGGGCCATGTTTATTCATCATAAATTAGAAATGTGACGTAATAGCAGATCTTTTACTGCATAGTAGCTTTTAAAAGTGATGTGATAACGAAGTTTTTCGGGATTTCAGTGATTTTTATAGTAGTTTTAGGGTGAACTTTAAGTTCTTAAATCTAGAAATAGATATATGGCACTTGAATATATTGTTGAACACTTGAAATTCCAAAATTCCGTCGCGGGCCGCCTGTTTAAGACCTCTGCTATAGACTGTAAACATGGAACGGCAACGACCGATTTCGCAGCTTCGTTCCGCTTCGCTGAGGCTGGAGTGGAGAATTGTTTTGCGTAAGCGACTGTAGGATTTCTGGCAATCCAAAAGCTATCTTCCCGAGCGCAGAAATTACTGAATCTGGTCTTGATCGAAAGCTACTGTTGCACCGATTCCGAAAATATAAATTAAAATAATGATCAGGCACTGATCCAACTAGAATCCGCCCTCCAAGTCTGAAATATCGGCATTGTTGTCGAACAACGGATCATTGTTATAGCCATTGTGTCGCGGTTATCCGATTGTTCTGAACAATGCACATCTCAGATGTTGAGGGTGATTTTCCGTCAAAGACTGGAGCGTGACCATATTTTTATTCATATTTATGGAATCAGTGCGACAATAGCTTTCGATCAAGACCAGATTCAGTAGTTTCTGCGCTCTGGAAGATAACTTTTGAATTGCCAGAAATCCTACAGTCACCTATGCAAAACAATTGTCCACCCCAGCCTCAGCGAAGCGAATCGAAGCTCCAAAATCGGTCGTTGCCGTTCCATGTCTGCATTCTATAGTGATGCTAATGATAGGGTTCCGCTGCCGAGTGTCAAATATATGTTGGTTTCTGAGTGTTTTTGGTCTACTGAGTCCGAAAATGACATTCGTTTGTTTGAATTGCCTATACTTTTCGAGATATCGATAAATTTTATTTATTCATTTAATATTTATTTTATTTATTCCTCGTAAGAATAATAGTCGGGATTAGGCAGATTCGGAATCTGCTCAGCGACGTGTGTCTCGCTGCCTTGGAACCTGAGCTTCAATAACATTCTACCGTATGCAAGAGAGAAAGAATTAATTTCTTATGTTAGTCAACAAAATGAACTTGTTCACTGCAATGACATCGAAGGGCTTCTGCTGAAAATAGGAGTGCACCAATATAGAGTTATAGACCCAAGAGTGACGCTTATTCATAGGTAGTTCGAAAAGGAGTTTGAGATGTGTATTGCTACATAATGGTAACCGATATGTGTCTCTCCCAATTCACTCAACAAAATTAAAGGAAGAAGACAACAACAACATTAAAACGCTTTTACAGAAACTGGCTATGCAGGAATCTGCATATATGCCTACCTAATGCAAATGTACGTTGAAATGAGCTATTCTTCGCACATCGCAGGTAGAACCGCGTGCAGATAAAGGTATTTCGAACCACGGATGAAGTGGACAGAATCCGTGCGTATACATGAGCGTATAGCCAGGTGATCTAAAGGTGCGCTCGCCCGCATATTTTAAACTTGGACATTAGCACAATGTGACTTGATCTGTTTGGTTCCCTACATTATAATAGATATATGGTATCGCATGAGTTTGTAACGTCAGGCATAGCATTAGTGCTGGGCAAAATCGTGTGGGCTACCTGAGCGATTCGATTGGGAAACGAGTATTTGGAGATGGGTCGACTAATCGAGCTTCGCTCATGAATTCATAAGAGTATGGATCATTAGTTCTCAAACTTTTCGAAAAAAAAATCACGATACGCTCCCCTGGCAATATTTAAATGACTCACGGTCCCTTACAGATAGCGTAGTGGTGAGAGACACTTACGCAGGTGTCGGGGTTATTTTAGGCTCCTCGCCCTTCAGCTAACCCCCTTGTCACTGTTCTTACGGCGACAAAAACTCCCAGAAAAAAGATCCGATGTAGAATGAAAGATAGACAAAACTAGGAGTCGAGCGACTAAAAGGACTGACGAATAACGATTCACACCGAAAAAGAGTGTGACATCGGGCGCTAGGCCGAGGTGGATGCCAGAACAAGAAACCGCAACTGATGGTTATGGCATCCTCCTATCGATCAATTAGATCGCATTCTCTGTAAAAATTGTGCCCCCCTTTATAGGGGTTCAAAGATCACCATATCATTAGATGTAAGGTTTTCCGACCTTATCAATAGGTGGAAAACAGTTTCCACCCTTATCCTATCCGGATACAACCCTCATCATACCATGATATCCATCACGAAACGCCCTATTAGGTATAGCATATAAGCACACTATACTTAAGCCCTCACAAAACACTAAATCGCGCTCATTCCGAGGACTTTATTTGCTCATTCGGCACAAATGCAATCCAGTTTGGTGCAAACAGCAGGGGTCTTCTAATGTTTTTTACACCAGGCAAACGTGTCACAAGAACTGACATAAAAATCAGAGACTTTTTAATCCCGAATGAAAATAGCGTATTGAAGATCCAATGCATCTTTAGCATCACTGCCAATGCCTCATGGTAGAGCTTAGTATTCTTCGCCTTTTCCGCACCAAACCAAACACGGTATACACTCTTTCTTTTCCATATCCAAGTAAATGTTAGGATATGCGGATTTGGATGTATAAAAGAAAGCTTATATTATGTGAAAGAAGCATCAGGTCTGATTTTTGGCCGCAACCGGGTCGGAACCGTATCAGTACTTTTTCTGTTACGGCCACAGACGGATCGAAGCCGGATCAGTACGTTTTACTAAGACTATGACAGCAGAATTCCTCTTTCACCCCCGATACAATATTTAAAGTGCAACGTTCATGGAAATAAACCACATGGTAAGTCGAAGTTGGCATAATTACTTCAGAAAAAGGTTGGATTTGATCTTTGAGTTTTTAATTTCCTGTTTGCATAGTTTCAATAAATATTCAATACCATCCTGTGAGTAGATAACACTGGTCGACACATATTTTCAGGCAAACAAAATAAGAGTGGTATTGGGGGTTCTGAAGGGTACTGATTCCGAATATGGCCTTGATTTTTTTCAAATTGGCTCCTGTTTTGGAGATGACCTGTGGGGCTGTTATGACTAAAATCTCCTATTTTCGCTTTCATGGCTAGATAAAAAATCGGGTCGGTCGTACCATAAAGTTTAGAAGCTCAATCTACTTTTTATTCTTACACTCAGAAGACTCTTTCAATCAAATCACACCAACAGCACTATATTCAGGGGTATTAGATTTATCATAGTGATAGACTCTCACGGATGTCATGTACATAAATGAACTCCAGTCATGTAGATAAGTGTCCTACATATTCAAGTTACATGGCATTAATTCAATCAGTTTTACTTCAACCACCTATTGTAAATTTGAAATAATCAGTTGGAATATAATGGCATTCATTCGTTCTAAACCACAATTGTTTTTGTACGATTTCCGCCTGTAAGCAACTTGGTGCAGTTTCTCGAAAGGTTCCAGCAATGGTCTGCGTTAATATGCTCATCTCATCTGCCCCAATATCTCTCTTTTGTTGTTTTGGTGTCTTGGTAGAGCCCCTCTCCTTGCTAATCAACAAGATTATCAGGAAATATATCAAGTTGACTGAACAGGAACTGCAGACATGGGGTGATTACTTCATGAATGTAATCGATTGCGATTACGATTACTTC
>ATSW01015663.1:0-16533 GCA_000444245.1 Botryllus schlosseri | reverse complement strand
CGTGATCTGATCACGCCATGACTGCGTGATCTACGCATGCCCTGACCTCCTTACAAGATCGCCAAATCAGTTGATAATAACATTATTAGTTTAATAATTCATAATAATACTTGTTAATACACTTAATTCCCGAGGGCCGAGTTCACNGAGGGCTGGGTTTACCGAGGGCTGGGTTTGTAAGGCTGGGTTTACCGAGGGCTGGGTTCACTGGTAATCGTGTGTGAGCACAGGACACTGATTCCATACTAATCATGAAGTGCAGTCTTGAAATTGTGACTGATTCTACTTTCTTATCCATAACTACATGACCATCATCACCAATCAGAGTTTCCATGAACATGTCTAAATTTAATTTGAGTTTATAATTGGATTAGGGTTAGGGTATCTTAGGAGAATTCTTTACCCTTACTGCCTAATCCTATGATACCCCAATGGGGCCCAACCCAAATACTACCGTAGCGTACGGTAACCCTAATTTCAGGGTAGGCTACTCCAACCTTACAATATCCTAATAAGCCTAACTAACCCCTACAATATCCTAATAAGCCTAACTAACCCCTAACTGCTAACCCTAATTTTACCCAACCCTATCGGGCCTACCATAATCCTAAACCCCAACCCTAATTTTATGCGGCCCCAACCTAACCCTTACCCCAACCTTAATTTTATGACACCTCAACCTAGTCTCTAATCGTAAACAGATTGTAAATGCCATAAATTTGGACATGTTCATGGGGAACCCTGATTCGTGATGTTGATATCTTTGTGGATAAGAAAGTAGACTAGACTCGAATTATCATGAATAATAAGTGCATCTTATAAGACACATTGTGCTTATCAAGACAGTTCAATTCTAAATTCACATTTCTTCAACGCTGACACTGAAACCACCTCTTGTAATTTTGTTTTCAGTGANTTTTTGTGGCATATAGCACTATATAGCAGTATAGTCAGTCATGGGTGATGAGAAGAAATTTGCGTGTATGAGCAAGCTGTCTGTTGAAAGAATCGTCGATATTTCGGACGTTGGAAGCTTATCTGATGATATCATGGCAGAGCTGGCCGAAGATGCGACTTATCGTCTGCGAGAGGTGATAAGCCTATCGGCTCAGCTCATGAAACGAAGTCGTAGAAAGTGTCTGAAAACAAGCGACATCTCAAAAGCTTTGCATTTATTGAGTGTTCCGCCTGTGATGGACATTGGTAGCGAAGAAGATGAGTTTGTTTGTGTTGAAGACAATGATAGTGGTGATAGCCTATATTTCATTCATGATGATAATGTTGTTGCTGGGAAGATTGCTACTATGAACCAGACTGTCAAGACAGAATACTCCAATCCCACCATATCGTCAGAATGGATTCACGTTGACGGACAGTCGACTTCCATTCAGAAGTCGGATGATGATAAAGTTCTTCCAGAAGCATTGCATGGATATTATGCGAGCACTGTAAGTGCGATTTTGGGCGATAATATAACTGTCAGAAACGCAGCTCTGCACGATCTTCGCAAAAACAGCAAGATTTTCCCGTTAGTACCTTACTTTGTCAATTTCGCTTTCAATGTGAAAGCCGTCAGTCACGATATTGATCAACTGTTTGTACTTCTGCAAACAGTTTTTGCGTTGGTAAGCAATCTGAATATATGTCTTCTCGGGTACCTCCGACCTTTAGCGTCATCTGTTTTGTACTGTGTATTAGAACCGCTGACTGCGTCTATAAACCCTATCAATGACCATTGGAAGGTTAGGAACTATGGTAGTAGAATACTATCTTATTTAGTCAAAAATCACGGCTTGACCGATAGCAATTTTGAAAGTTTCATTTCTGAATCTGTTAACAAAATATTACAAGACCCAACAAGACCTCTTTGCTCTCATTATGGCGCAATCGTTGTTATCAATGCACTCGGAGTTGAAACAGTCAAGTCTCTGTTATTTCCGAACTTATCAAATTACTACCATACCTCACTGAAAATGTTGTTGGAAGAAAACGGACACACGGAAAATATGAGTGTGAAAGAAGACGCGTTCAAAGTAGTTGGTGAATTGCTTCATTCTCTGCAAATGGTTTACACGTATGACTTGACGGGAACTGCCCAATATTGGAATTCTTCGTTTTATTCTGAAATGGTAGAATTATTCGGGGACTCATTGGCTCTACGTTTCCCGACCAACATGCAAATTGCTGGGAATGAGCGTCGCGATAATCTGAACAATGTTCAAGTGCAACCAATCATAGCCAAGCCGGCTCGGCTTGGAAATGGATTTCCTACATTTAGGAAATCTGTTCCGTTTGCCCCTGGTAAATTACCCAGTCGAAATATATCGATAGCAGTTCGTCGTTACCATAGCAATCCTGCAGTATCGAAGACGCCATATTGCCACAGTCGTTATTTTGCTTTAACATTGAATCTTAATTTCATTGGCAAATCTCGTTCGAATTATGTTGTGCGCAGAAAGCGAACATGTGTGGACTTTGCTGATCTCGTACTTTAACCAATTCAACTTTTTCTCTTACGATTCCTGCAATTTGCCAAATATCATGTTGCTATATAGGCTACTGTTTGTTTTTCTCTGCTCTCTTTTATGGATCCCAGTAGCAATTTTGTATGGTTTATCGCTCATCATAATTTGAAGAGCTTCTTGTAGCTACAGAACTTTAATATACAATCGAATAGTAGTCTATATTAATATTGAGATGAACCCGAATATTTTCGGCTCACACTCGTAATCGTTAGCAACTAGTAAAAAATATTGTATACCAACAATCGTATCACAAAATATGACGTCACCAGCATGAAATCTCGAGTAAGAGAGCGTTCAATGTACTTGACTCATCTCGTCAAGTTGGATGCGAAGTAAACTAAGGCTATAAATTCTGCCATTGGCAAGCATCTGTTGGATAATCACGCTTGTGCGAAAAATTATTGAGACGGCAGATTTCGCGTTGTCGGAAGGGGCCGTTCACACTTTCATTTGTGTGCCTTAGTCGATTTTTTTTAAAATACACCAGCAAAGTCTGTGTTAACAAAAGGAGATCGTGTACCAAAAATAGTACATGGAACTCTCTCTTATTCGAAATTTCATGCCGGTGACATCACATTTTGGGACACGATTGTCGATATACAATGTTCTTTCCCATTCTCTACTAGTTGCTGACGATAAGCCCTGACGAGTGTCAGTCGAAAATATTCGCGTTCATTTCAATATGAATATACTATACAATTGTAAATTTATAAATTTGTTAAACTGGAACTCATGATCGTTATTATGCAAGGTTGTTTAACAACATTTTTTACAGTATGTAGATAAATCGGTTTAGTATTAAGTTCTTTCATAATGAACGACACAAATAACCCATTCTCGGAATATTATCAAGGTGATGAGGTGGATGAAGATTCAAATATCCCTAATGGTGAATTTGAGGACGTTGACATCGATCACGATCCGGAGGTAGTCAGTGACTTGATGCCGAAAGTCAGCCCAGACGCGATTGCCACGTACCTGCTTGACAAAGGACTTGTGTTGACGGCTCTTGAGTTTCACATGGAACTGCTCGAAAACGGCCGCGAATTAGCTAGCCTCCGGAATTACTTTTCCAATCCGGGTAATTTTGTACAGCAAGGAACCACGACTGTCGGAACTTCGGGTACTCTATACAGAACTAGTAGCATTAGCACTTTTGAGTCTTTGGACTTAGCGCATTCAGACGATGGCACAGCCGTGGATGATAAAGTCGCCGTGCTCGAGTTTGAATTGCGGCAGGCGCACGAAACTATAAAAAGTCTACGTGCGAGTCTTACGGGCGCAATAGACGAAGATTCCTTCCTCAAAATGGAAGTTAGGGATGAAAAATCTGATGCAGATACACATGATTGCCGGGATGCGTCCACCGAAACTTCATCAAATCCGTTACTGAAGCGCGCCATGAATTACCTAGTTAACGAATATTTGCTGCAAAACGGGTATAAGATATCGTCGATAACGCTCGCGGAAGAGATTGACGATCAAGATTTTGAAGATTGGGACGACGTCGGCTTGAATATGTCGAAACCGCCTAGCTTGCTGAAGCTTTTCCAGGACTATTCGATCACCATTATAAAAAAGTCTTGCATGCGCGATGCTGAGACGCAAACCGACACATTTGTTTCAGAAGCAGAAAACCAAATACTTTTCTACAAAGATGAAATCGAGAGGCTTCAAAACGAAGTTTCGAATTTAACCGCCACCAATGATACCTTGAATAAAGAGTTGGAAAACGCGCAAAGCATGAGCGTTTTATCTCAACTACCATATAGTAATATACGGCAAGACCAGAGAACGGATTCAGTGCGGGCAAAATCATATAATAAAATTCACTCTGCGTTGTGGAATGAACTGTACTCATTTTGGGACAGCTCAAATACCTGGCTGTTCAAAGAAACATCAAAAGTAGCTTCTACATCGACAGAACTCATATCATCACTCACGCATTCTCTTCCTAACATTATCTTCTGTATGGACTTTGAAAATCGCGACAAACTGATACCGATATTGTTATCTACCGCGGCTATGCAAGAAGACCCGGCGTTGAGGTACGATC
The DNA here is from genome assembly GCA_000444245.1 of Botryllus schlosseri. Classification (NCBI taxonomy): domain Eukaryota; kingdom Metazoa; phylum Chordata; class Ascidiacea; order Stolidobranchia; family Styelidae; genus Botryllus; species Botryllus schlosseri. Next base: position 11,952 of record ATSW01015663.1, on the reverse strand, counting down.
TGCTGCATCACTTATTTAATTTGATGGAAAAGCCTAACAAGCAACAGCGGCAAGTGATTTTGTCGGGATGCGTCGCGTACGCTAAGATTGTCGGTTTCGCGCAGGCTGAAGAAGACGTTTTGCCACAGTTTTGGGAGCAGATTGGTCATAAGTTTCCGGAGAGAAGACATCTAGTCGCGGAGGCGTGCGGCGCGATCGCCCCTTTGCTTCGGCCTGAAATGCGAAGCTCCCTGTTGCCGTCAATCTTACAGCAGATGGAGCAAGAGGAAGGTAACGAAAAGGTACGTTTGGCGATTGTTAAATCCCTTGCAGTACTCGTATCTATTCTCGACGAAAACGAAAAATACTCGCAACTGTACCAACTATGCAAAAAGTTAGCAAACGACCACGCGTGGTCAGTTCATCAGGCGTCTTGCCGTTACATTCTTCCGGTGCTCGGATGCTGGTCTCGGCAGCTAGGAAAGTTTTTCGATCATTTGCTAGACGAATTTGTGAAAGATTTGGAAAATATTTTGGACAACGCTACCGGCGATCATGACCAACACTTGAAGACCGCCACTCCACTTTTTCTTATCGCTTTGGAAAATTTGCACTCATTATTACCCGGATTGCTATGCACTGTGTTGAAGTCAATGCCTGCGATAGAGGACGATACACCTCTTGAAGATATCTGTCCACTGGTTACCTTTGATGATGAAACGTACCATTTGAACTGGATCTTTGATAGCGAGACGGAATATTTGAACTTGTACCGACAGTATTATATCCATGTCTCGCAAAGGAATGTGAACTGCTCTACAGAACTGTCGTCTTGCTTGTACCATTTCGTTCCGAGGCTTGTGAATTTGGTGAAACGCATCAAAATGGAGAATTCGGAATGCGTGAGCGCGATGAGCGAACTGTTCTCGTCGCTTGTGAAACTGTTTGGAGTGGAATTTGCGAAAAATCACCTTAATGGCCAGAAATTCGACATGGTTCGATCAACGGAAAATGATTTGAAGAAAGACGTGTCAATAGATGAAATCGCGCTGGCGACACCACTGTTACACACATACACTTGCGGTGTACTAGCAAATATTCACATGGTTGAAGAGTCAAATCAACTTTCCGAATTCTTGAACGAAGCATTAATTGGCCTATCGATATCATATGCGCCGTTAGCAAGTATACGGGCGTCGTTTGTTGACCTTCGCAATAAAGACAATATTTTTCATACTCTGATTCTGGACGTACTGTGGAATTGCATGACTCACGCGTCGAAATACGTTAGATCTGCAGCTGCGGATTTATTTCAAGTCATGGCTGTGCCTGAAGTGGAAGGACATTTACTACAGACAAAGGTATTACCTGGTCTTCTGTCTCTTGCTGAAGACAAAGAAGACATCGTTCAAATTTCTACATTGAAAGGATTTGGAGAACTGATGCAATGTTCAGACGCAGGAGACGATATCATCGACAGAGTCATTGATCAATTCGGAGCGTTTTTATCACCTGCCGACATGTCTGTGTCTTATCACGCAATGAACGTGGCTATGATTAAAGTCTTGGGTGACGTAACTCCTAAAGCGGACCCCAAGTTCTGCAACGATTTCGTGTTACTGCATCTAGCGGCCATGGCCGCGAAAAACAATCAAGAAATAAACAGAACTAAAAGAAGCGACATTGCTTTAGAGCTAATGAACGCTTATACCAACATATCGTTTTGCTACATTCCCGACGGCCTACTGCAAAGTGCCTTTTTGCCTGGCCTGCGTTGCCTACTGCAAGATATGGATAAGATACATTCCGAGCATGTCGCGAGAGTGGAAAAGTTAATCAAGGACATGGAAGTGAAGTTGGAACAGCGGACGTCAAATCCTATCTTAGAGACGAATTTGACGCAGTCGGGCGCGAAATCTAAATTTTATAACAAGTTTTTTTGAGGCGCTGTTGGTTCTGGACCACGATAAACGCCAATGACATTATGATTATGAAAACTGGTGCATTTCCAATCTGCTAGCGATCTCAAGCTTCTGATCATAAGTCGATTGACTGGTATTAAGATTTGATCCCGAATGATGGTGTGTGATATAGCGCCAACGACATCGCTCTGACATTTTTGTGCAGCTCGTGCAGATGCATCGTATGGGCGAGATGTTCATAGTAGGCCTAGTACCAAATGATATTTACATTTACATGCTTCCGTTACCTACTACTAACTTACGCCCTTAGCTACTCATTTTGAAGTACATCGAGTTGGTTACAGTTTCAATGTGAAAGGTGTTCTTAACTCTATGACTGTGAGGTGCTCTAAATCACTCTTGCTGTTCCAGTATTCCGCTGATAGTCTGGTTTCAAAATGAAGTATCACTGTATGCAGATGACATTTGATCAGGGACATCTTTTGGTATAAGATTTTTGATTTGAAGAGCATCTTTGCGACTAAATCGGACTTCAAAATAGGTGAAATTTTCAAAAGCATATTCAGATACCGTGAAACAGGGTTATTTCTCCTTGTTGTTATGACATTCTCTCACAAAAGTGGTACAGTGATCAAAAAACTACTTTCTACTTTTCAAAGTGTAAAGGCGTCAAAATCGGGGTTGTAACCGAGTCACAAGTCAATCTAACTTTTATAGTTTTGACTTCGAGTCAAGTTGAGTGATTTTTAATTCGCCACTGAGTCAAATCCGACTCCTAGCCAGCTAGTAGAGTAGACGGTCGAGTCCGAGTCATAATGTTTTGACTCGAGCAGGTGACCAAGCCATTATGTTCAGTTCAATCTGGTTCTACCCACTTTTTTCAATTCTGCCCGAGTGATATAGAATGGCTCACATTTATACTATATTACTTTTCCTCAGTTTTGACAGTTTGTGGCCCTATTTTCCAGTATCAGGACTGATAGACAAAATATTAATGATGTGGTCACTTTACTATTCTTCAAAGTTGCACTGAAATGTCTGTCTTTGCCTTACTAGTCTTGAGTCATTCTCAGTGACTCGAGTATAAATCGAGCCAATACAGGAATTTACTTTAGTTGAGTCACCAAAAAATCGCGACTCCAGTCGTTACAACCCTGGTCAAAATCTGAAGTAGCCAGGGAAATAAGCTGTAACAGAATCCCTTTGATTAGCAGTGCAAGTATGTTAAACATACTTAAGTACTCCCAAAAAGTAGATGTACTTCGTTACTGACCTCCGCAAGTAACTACAATACCTGTACTATTTTCAATGATGTTGACGAAAGCACTTATCCAGTATGACAATGTATTAATGTAAGGAGATTTATTCCATGGATATCTAGATATCCCTGATTTATTCGCAGGAACTATCTGTCAAACCCAGATGGGTATCCACTTCTTACAGAACGGGTTCCATGTGTCTGATGCAGTGTATTGTATATGGATTTGGATTATCGCTTATTTTGAGATTACTTATTTGTATCATCAACTCATATGCACTTTATCTTCTTCAAATCCATTGGTATTGGTATCAAGATTGTAGATGTTTCAGTTTTTGAGTTCCTGTCATTGTGAATGATGGCCTTTTGCCGCATGTAGTGCCTTGCAATAAAGGTGCTTGATTCAATTGTGAGATGATTACAAAACAGATTATCAAAATCGTTATTCGTAGATTGGTCAATCAGGCATATTCAGGTGTGTGTGGCGTGGATTTTGGTCCTTTAATAAGCTCAGTTGCGGTGTTGGCTGAGTAAGCCTATGGTTAGTAACAGATTCAATACCTACTTTTTCCATTGGGGCAAGTTGCCTAACAGTACTCACGGGTTCAGTGTAGTGTTAAGTGTTTCGGTCCTTTAATAAGCTCAGTTGCAGTGTTGGCTGAGTAGGCCTATGGTTAGTAACAGATTCAATACCTACTTTTTCCATTGGGGCAAGATGCCTAACAGTACTCGCGGGTTCAGTGTAGTGTAGTGTTGAGTGGCATAATTATATCTCAGTCTGATCGGCTGATATTGGTCTGATCTGACTTCTTGAAAGCCGGATCCTAGAATTGATCATTTCTGTAGTCGAGTCGTCGGCAACCTTAGCGACTCCACTTTCAACTCGACCATACTCTGAAAACGAGGATTTTCTTCAGCTCCGTCTATTTAATCAGCTGCATACGAAAGTCCATTGTTACTTGACATTGTTGATCCTACCATAGGCTTACCATATTTTGGAAATCTAAAAAGAGGACACTTTTTCAGAAATTTGAGACTTGCAAAACTGGAGTAGAATTTTCAAAAACCGGTGAATTTTACCTACTTTATGACCGGTTCGGAGCTCAATATAGCGTTTTTCGCTCCGAAATACCCTCCGGAGCGTCACTTCTGTACCAATTTACGACATATCACTCGCAACTCGAACCAGCAACCATTGGTGTCGTGGCCGCAGTGTTTGACCAACTGCGCCACTCGCTTCCCAGCTGAATGAGGTGTCTTGGAAACTGTAGCGCGCGTAAATAATAATTAAACATATTCGGGCGGTATAATAACTTCATTACATGATGTTGTTTCGTGACTTACTGTCTGCTATGTCACAAGATATCGAAACCGCCCAAACGTAGCCTACTAAACTAAGAGGCGCGCACGCTTTCAAATTGGTATTTCTTCATTGGCAATTAAATTTTCCTTGCGGGTAGGCATTTGTCTTGAGGGGTTATTCAGATTGCCAGGACAGGAACATTCGGCGCCAGCCATTTAGGCACCTATTGGCAATTAAACATATATGCCTATATATATATCAAAGTTTTCGGTCAGCATAACGGCAGTCCTTTAAAGGTAGTGGCGTAGCAGCCACTTGGCGGTTCTGGCTCTGCGCCAGGGGTGGCAGGCAATGTTCCCTCTAAGCTGCGCACGTGCGCAAATGCGCAGTGCTGAAGCGGTCTCTGCGCACAGAAAATCTAAGTTGCGCACAAAAAATCTGAAGTGATGTTTTTTTTTTCAAGTCGTTGCGCACTGTTGTCCAAGGGACCACGCAGGCGCGCAAACTCGTGAAAAATTAGAGGGAACATTGCCAGGGGCAAATAGTGTTATCGCTGAAGTCTTACACCGAGGTACAAGTGCGGCCCGCAAAGGTAAATATTGCGCTCCGTGAAGAAATGAGACTTTGCAATCACGAGCGCCTAACGAAAAATGTTTGCTTTTAGTATGGTCTTGTACGCGTGAGCGATACTGATATCATTTCAATAGCGCATTATTTTCTGGGAATGGCGAAATAACATGGTTTAACAGAGTTATAGATAACAATGGGCTAGCTCGAAGCTAATCTGCGAGAAACTAGCGCATAGTCTTCTTCGCGTGTCATGAACATTGCGTAAGATTTCCTCAGGACCGTAACTGCCGCACCCCAAACCCTCAATTAGGGGGCCGAGATCGAAGGGAGCTCAAAATTATTTTCAGAATTAACATAAATCATGGTGTATTTTTCGGAATTTTTCAAAATTTTGTCAAATATCTTGATTATTGGGTACCCTTCTCACAACAAAAAATACTCGTGATGAGATATGGGCACTTGGGCGTCGGCCATTACCTTGCCACGACGCACCAAGACATATGAAGTTATAGGCTATGTGACATGCGACTCCGAGACCTGCTCCAAAACGATCAGCAGCGAGAAAACCTTGGCCGACAAGGACTGCCCTATATGCTGACCGAAAACTTCGATTCATACATATAAGTTTAATTGTCCATAGGTGCGTAAATGGCTGGCGCTGAATGTTCATGTGCTGGCGATCCGAGTCCCACAACAAGACAAATGCCATGTCGAGGGATCATTATTTGCCAGTAGAGAAAGATCAATTTTATATCGTGTTCGTGTTTTAGTTTAGTACGTTTGAGCGATTTCAATGTCTTTTGACATAGCCGATAGGAGGTCCCGAAATAGCATCATGTAACGAAGTCATCATACCAACGGGTGCGCCCGAAGATGTTTAATTAATATTTAGAGGACCTACCTTTTCTAACGCACCTCACTCGATCAGCTTTACCGGTAAATCTGATTATGTGAGCAGAGAGAGGATAAAAATGGATAGCAATAGATATATGCAATTCCCGATCATATTGACCGATTCAATCATGAATCATATAAAATTTTCGCGCTCCGCGCGTTCAGGCGCGACAACCACTAAACCGCCCCCGATGTAGATGATAAGTATCGGTAAAAATCGCAGAGGCCGATAGGGGGGTCTGGGGGGCAAAGCCCCCCAGAAGTTCGGTTTATCACCTTATGTGGGGGGCTGGTTGCGCACTATTGTCCAAGGGCCTGCGCAGTGAGTTAACGTGTTTGCGCAGACTCGTGAAAAATTAGAGGGAACATTGGTGGCAGGCTCCAGGGGGCGGCAAAATGAGGCTGCACATGCACACTGCACAGTGTACACAGCCGGCTAAAAGCAGCGTAATTGGTAGTCCTATAGCTGGCGTCCCGTGAGCTAAAATGTAATCAAACTATTCTCAATCGAAATCTAGTGTCGCGTTGATTCCGAATATGTTAACATAGCAATAGAACCATTCCAAAATAGCCGTCAAGGCCGATTGTTCCTAACAATCGGAGTGCCGCAACACGATGACCAATTGACCATGATAATGGAAATTATATCGAGCGATTATTCGGAATAATGCCGATTTTCTGACCAACATTTAAATTGTATTTCTGGAATCAGGGCAACAATAGCTTTCGACGGGGCCTTAAGTATCGTAGGCCCCGCTTTCGATTAAGATCAGTATTGTTAAATTTGAGCGCTCGGAGGGCCTGGCCAACTATAGGATGGCCATGACCATGACCAATTATGCTGCTCATCTTAGTTGTACCGGCAGGAGGCTTGTCCGGGAATTCAAGTGTGACAACTAAGTTGCCCATCTATCCATAGGTTAGTGATCTATACTCTGGGTCACGATTTGCACAGTGCTCAGACCGCGATAGCTGTGAAGGTAAACCGGTCCTAGGAACTGTTTAAGTTGGTAATAATTGTCCGATTGACAGATTGACAAAAATATATTTGTTCGCTATTTCTTGTCTTTAATATTTTTGGACTTATTAACGTTGGGACGGTGAGGCTGAGACGCGTTATATTATTTGTAATAATTTTCATTGAAAAGGTTACTTGAACACGAATCTATGTCGAAATTTGCTGCGGTCTACTTAGGGAAGGCGGGGGGGGGCATTTCAAGCGAGAGCCAGGGCGGCCGCACATGCTGCTACGCCAGTGCTTTTCGGCCCAGGTTTTCTCGCCGCCGATCGTTCTGGCACACTTCTTGGAGTCGCATGTTACATGGTCTAACTGTATATGTCTTGGTGCGGCGTGGCGCGGTAATCGCCGACGCTGAAATGCCCATTTGTATAAATCATGCGTATTTTTTTTTTGGGGGGGGGGAGTAGGCCTACCCAATAATCCAGATATTTGACAGCAGTACAACGCGCCTAGCGCGAAATTGTTTTATAGAAGTTGCTTAAATTTCATAAAACTCTGTAAATTATGCTAATTTACGATATAATTTTGGGCCCCTTCGACCTCGACCTCCCCGAATCGGGGGGTTTGGGGTTCGGCAGTTACGGTCTAGCTCATGATTAGGAATAGTTCGTAAACATTCGAAACATGAATAGCTTGTGATTGTTGCTAATTATGTCGCTACGGCTATCATAAAGAGCACCTCTCTGCTGAAGTTGAATTTATGATCAATCAACTACATGTTTAACAGTAAATGTAATTTGATAATTTTAGCATGGAGTAATTGTAATTGTAATTGAAGCATACAAGAGAGTAATTGTAATTAAATTGTTATTGCACTGAATTTATGTAATTGATCCAGCTCTGGTGCAGACTAAATGGAAAAGAAACAATAATCGACAACTGAATTAGCTATAACGTTTTGTATCTATATATTTGCGAATCTGCCAACCAGCACATCACTGCCTTCAATAATAAACTAACTGAACCAGCACCGTGACTAATTTTTCTTTTTCCTATTACGACAAGATGTGATGAGTAGTCGATGGATATCTTATAGTTAGATTGCTATTGGGTGGGGGATATTTTTCTTTGGCGAGGATCTCGTGTAATGGAAGTAGACCTTTTTAGCAGGTATGAAAAAGTCTTCAAACACAGGAGGCAATCTATTGGAAAAATATTTGTGTATAACTTTTGATACTTCGAAGCGATGTAGTTGGTCAACTCGCGAAATTCGATGATTACGGGCTGCTAATTATTCGACATAAAAGTTGTGTTGTTCATTTCTACTCGTGTGCATTTGTGCAAGCGCCTATATACTAATTCTATAGCCTACTTGAAGTAGTTTTGCGGCTGCTTTTGAAGCAGTCTTACTTCTACTCCTACTTGAGTTGAATGGCACCTTATGTCAGCAGATGAGCGATACCGAATAATAACGGGAAAACATGGCCGGGATCAATGAAGCATATCATAACACCACTCATTGCTACTTATATATTTAGATCAGGGGTCGCCAACTCGAAACTGGTCGCGGGCCACCTTTCAAATTCCGTAGAGCCCGCGTGCTGCAAGGATGCAAAATTTAGACAGAAGTTAAGTAAAACGTGTTCCAGAAAATACGATCAGGGCTCATACATGCGCCAGTCGCGAGAGGGGGTTAAATGCTTCACTTAACTTTCTTCCAAAGTCTCAAATCAAAGCGCAGGCCGCAAATTATGACCTCGCGAACCGCATGTTGGTGACCCCCTTTCTTCGTGATTATCTTTCCTGACCATTTTTGGCCACCTCTAGTTTTGATACCCGACAGAAGAATGTGCGACGGTAATCTTTCAGCAACTTTCTTTTGACGCGCTCCTTTTCCTACTCTACTGCAAGGATATAATTTTAACCCCCACTTTTAATTCTAACTATTTTAAATCTGATAATTCCATAGTCTATTCCAGGGGTGTCAAACTCAACTCGGGTCGCGGGCGGGATTCAATAGTTTTGATGGCTCGCGGGTCGGACCTGTCAAACGATTCCAATATGTTACCACCAAATCCATACCCTTGTTTTTCACTCAAATACATTATTATAAAAAGGCATGCAAAATAGTAGTATTTATTATATCACGAATCATATGGGCTCTATTTTAGTAACACGGTTATTCGTGGACAATGGTATTGACAAAATGCGATGAGTGACCGATAGGATACAGTTATAAACCCCTAGAACTCTCTAACAACGATATGTTATATGTTCCCTTTGCTTTAATCGCGATGCGTCGTTGGCCCTGCGTTTCGTATTTGCGGTGGGGAATATAGGAGATTGTAAACGAGAGCTCTGGAATTTTGTTAGGTAGCCCGCTACCCGTTTTGAGTTGGCGACCCCTGTGCTGCGGTATGTCAAAATATTGCTACATAAAAATAGGCATAATTGCACTTCATTATCAACTATTAACCAGCGGCGGAAATATATACACTATACAGCAACGAGTCGCGGATTTAGTGCAGCGCATTCATCTGTGGGGTCGGTTTAAAAAATCCCGGCCTTGAAATCATTAATTCGAAATACTTGTACAAATGTAGCCTACATAAACATAATGGCCGAAGGAATTGAATGTCTCACTGGATTGAATATTTTGGCATAGTAACGTCGCGACTTGTTAGAAACTGAGGAGGGCTATAATCAATGTTCCCTCTAATTTTTCACGAGTCTGCGCAAACACGTTAACTCACTGCGCAGGCCCTTGGACAATAGTGCGCAACCAGCCCCCCACATAAGGTGATAAACCGAACTTCTGGGGGGCTTTGCCCCCCAGACCCCCCTATCGGCCTCTGCGATTTTTACCGATACTTATCATCTACATCGGGGGCGGTTTAGTGGTTGTCGCGCCTGAACGCGCGGAGCGCGAAAATTTTATATGATTCATGATTGAATCGGTCAATATGATCGGGAATTGCATATATCTATTGCTATCCATTTTTATCCTCTCTCTGCTCACATAATCAGATTTACCGGTAAAGCTGATCGAGTGAGGTGCGTTAGAAAAGGTAGGTCCTCTAAATATTAATTAAACATCTTCGGGCGCACCCGTTGGTATGATGACTTCGTTACATGATGCTATTTCGGGACCTCCTATCGGCTATGTCAAAAGACATTGAAATCGCTCAAACGTACTAAACTAAAACACGAACACGATATAAAATTGATCTTTCTCTACTGGCAAATAATGATCCCTCGACATGGCATTTGTCTTGTTGTGGGACTCGGATCGCCAGCACATGAACATTCAGCGCCAGCCATTTACGCACCTATGGACAATTAAACTTATATGTATGAATCGAAGTTTTCGGTCAGCATATAGGGCAGTCCTTGTCGGCCAAGGTTTTCTCGCTGCTGATCGTTTTGGAGCAGGTCTCGGAGTCGCATGTCACATAGCCTATAACTTCATATGTCTTGGTGCGTCGTGGCAAGGTAATGGCCGACGCCCAAGTGCCCATATCTCATCACGAGTATTTTTTGTTGTGAGAAGGGTACCCAATAATCAAGATATTTGACAAAATTTTGAAAAATTCCGAAAAATACACCATGATTTATGTTAATTCTGAAAATAATTTTGAGCTCCCTTCGATCTCGGCCCCCTAATTGAGGGTTTGGGGTGCGGCAGTTACGGTCCTGAGGAAATCTTACGCAATGTTCATGACACGCGAAGAAGACTATGCGCTAGTTTCTCGCAGATTAGCTTCGAGCTAGCCCATTGTTATCTATAACTCTGTTAAACCATGTTATTTCGCCATTCCCAGAAAATAATGCGCTATTGAAATGATATCAGTATCGCTCACGCGTACAAGACCATACTAAAAGCAAACATTTTTCGTTAGGCGCTCGTGATTGCAAAGTCTCATTTCTTCACGGAGCGCAATATTTACCTTTGCGGGCCGCACTTGTACCTCGGTGTAAGACTTCAGCGATAACACTATTTGCCCCTGGCAATGTTCCCTCTAATTTTTCACGAGTTTGCGCGCCTGCGTGGTCCCTTGGACAACAGTGCGCAACGACTTGAAAAAAAAAACATCACTTCAGATTTTTTGTGCGCAACTTAGATTTTCTGTGCGCAGAGACCGCTTCAGCACTGCGCATTTGCGCACGTGCGCAGCTTAGAGGGAACATTGGCTATGATATAAGCGCCTAAGTCCTATACTGGCTATATACAAATACATGAATGATATCTTAGAAATCACGCATGCAGTTTGCATGCACGGAAATGCTATAGTGCAGGGCCCTTCAACCGGGTGTATCGCACAATCTAGGGTGTACCGTAATTTCTAAAGGGTGTACCACTCGGATAGGGTGTACAGGGGTGTACCAGATTCGGATTATAATGAACCGATGACGTGCTATCACAATAAATACGCTACTTTATGCTTCAGAACAGGTAGACCGGATGTACAACGTCGTAGAATGTTCATATCATATGAATTCAGCTTGTAAATTACATTCCTTTTGTGACGCATAAGGAAATGTTTCTCCTCATGAATTAACCTTTGGTAATGGACTTATTGGTTCCTTTTGAAGTAGAACAGGGTGGAGTTGATGTGTTCAGCTCGCGATATATGTCTATGATGATCCTCAAGGAAATCACCGCGATAGCTGAGACATTCTGAATTGGTGCTTTCTGCGTCAAGCTTATACATAGCGCAGTGTACATAATTGCATGAGTTTGAGAACCCCTGTGTTAGATGGGGGTCCGACAACCACGAGACCTGATTAGTATTTAGTAGTTCCTATACGTTGCAGCCACGCTCATCCTCATTATCTTTTCCAATAGGCTGCAGCCTTGCTCATTTCGATTAGGCCAGGGTGCCTAACATGCGTAGGCCTACTACAGCCGCGTGCAGTCGCGTAAGACCTTAATTATAGGGCCGTCTACACTAAGTTAAACTAAAGTATGTTGGTGGCCATCAATATGTAATTTGAATTTACGAATTGGTCCCCAAATCTTTCAGAGATTTTGATTCCATTTTCCTCGCGCTTGGCGCGAACCGGA
>ATSW01015662.1:0-11201 GCA_000444245.1 Botryllus schlosseri | reverse complement strand
TGACGAGTGTCAGCCGAAAATATTCGGGTTCATTTCAATATGAATATACTGTTTAATTGTATATTGAAGTTCTGTACCTCCAAGAAGCTCGTTAATTGATTTGCTTTATGGTACGTTGCGATTGTCCGTTTGACTTGATTCGCGCAATTATTGGCGCGATCTTGCCACGTTTTCTCGTAACCAAGGTAGATTTGAATGGAAAGATATCGCTGGCGATTTTTAAATCATCGACATGAACCTTTGCGAATAGATTCGCGGTGTTAAAGGCGCAGATTATGTCACCACCCGTTGAATATAAAGAGATTCCCGGAAAATTGCCGGTCCCAGCTATTTTTAATGTCGCCAGTATATTCCGAATGATTAATTACTATTATCATCACCGAAACAGCGTGCGTCGCTAATCAAGCGACGTGGAACCATTGCAAGTCGCGACGCAATCATTTGGCCGGTGAGGTAGCTTTGGTCAGCGTCGCGAGGTTGATGTTTTGCGGATGGAACCTGTTGATATTTCAGATTAAGGTCTCTCGAATCTGTATGTTCAACAAGTTTCGTTAAAGCAGTGAGAAAGCAGACCACTGTATTGTTACGTAGTGAGTGCTTCTGGTTTTAAAGATAGTCAGGACAAGGCCCAAGGTATGGTGCTTATAATCGTAGCTGTATACCATTGCATGATATCGTGTGAAAATGTCACCGACTAAAACCGTGTATTTCGTTATTTTCCGCCATAATATATGGTGAAAAACAGTTCATCAGAACTTTCTGGTACAAAATCTTGCTTTCTAACCCATTCCAATGGTTAAAATAAGTCAGATACATAAATTCTTATGGTTATAATCCCAGGGGTGTACTCGTAAACAGTGGGGTATATGGGGTATATCTCAATCAGTATTGCTGGCTGTATCTGACCCGTTTTCACCCTTTGAAAAATGTATGCACAATTTAGTACCAGTAAGTGCCGAATAGTCAGTCTCAGCATGCGTTATGGTGGAAATCTGGTAAATACATCCACGTAGATACAGTGTACGATGAGCTATATCGAACAATGAGCAGTTTCGTTTCTGGCCATATCACAACTGTGTTAGGAAATACCTGTTTACCCGATATCTCGGTTTGCTCTGGCAAAGGTCCTGGCGATTTTGACCGGGTTTTATGCCGAAGTCCACAAGCTGTTAATCGTTTTCGAACACGATGTGTCGCTGATTCATTAATCTTTCGTACGAAATCGGTTCTGTCTAAAAATCGCGTTTAGATCATTAAAGGAGTTATTATTTGCCTAAAACGTCTGGTAAATTGGTGAATGGTCTGCAAATAGATGCAGATGATCACCAACACGTATACTTTCCATCAATAACTTGGCGACCAAAGCTGTCTCTGAAGCGACATTGCGATTACATAACCACAACGTGCAGATCGGCGCAGCCGACTGTCGAAAATACAATGTGCAGATTCAGTATAATATAATTACCGAATTGACACGCTTCTAAGACGTATTTCTCTATTATGGCCAACTTGGACTCTGCAATAGCCAGTATTGAGTATTGTTATGCACAATGCGCTGATGACAGTTTCAGTTGCTTACGAACAATAGCGTAAGCGGTAAGCCAGAAATGTGTATTCCTTTTTTGCTGTTGTGATAGTAACCTTATTTGGCATAATCACGCGTTCTTTGTAAAGATTATCCCTTAGTGCATAGCATATCTGTTGAGCGCAAGAGCTTGTGCCTCCATTGGAAGTATTTTTAATAATAATTCGAAACTTTATGTTGGCACTCGGAGTACACAATACGGGCGAAATTATGCCACTGAAGACTTCACATAGGCAAAACGGTAAGTGCCATTGTTAGTGGCTGACAGCGTATCGCAGCAGTATTGATTTTGGTCGGTGTGTTTCAACTGCTCAGCTGTTAAAATAGAGTTAGTGCGCGTTCACATGTAGAATATATCTTTGTATTTTGTCGTGTACCGTTTTGTTGTATTAACTTGTTAGGTTTATGCGAGTGTGACTCCCAAATAATGAACCACGAACCCCACAGCAAGGTGCAAGTTCAGTTCATGTAGCTCTCTCGGATATTCTACATGCCGGCAATATCTTGCTGCATCGGCTGCGACAATATTTCGTGTTATCACTGATAGTATTTTTTTACATCTTTCTTAGTTATGTGTTACGGGCTTTGACCTGTTTCTATGTCTTGTGGTGACATCTTTACCGTCTATAAACAGATATTCGCTCACTTCTGATACCTTTAGAGAGAATATTATTCATCAAATCATTTTTGACCCTATCAGCTGTCATCAACCACCCGAATCCCCTCGCAATTGTACCGGTGGAGGTCTGAGACATTACCGCAGCAGCGGCGTTTAAAGTTACCGCTTCGCGAATATGAATAATATCATTAATTCAGAGATACGGCAGCCGTCGGGAAGCTGTCTGACGGGAATATAACTTCCAAACAATGGCAGAGTCATCTATAGTTCATGAGCCGGGCAGATGCCGCCGCTGGTGTCAATTATTCTAGTTTTCATTGACAGGCGAATATCATTTTCCAATCACTGACAGATTGAGTTTTTGTTGATTGAGAAACGAAGGTATCTTGACGCACCTATTCACGCGTTCGAGTTTCTTTCTNTCTCATNAATAGTTGGTGATGGTTTGTGACGGCTCTTACAAGTAATATTATGAATGTAACCACTTGATTTGAGTAGTGCAAGTTGGCAAACTGAAGTAGAAGTAGTAGGCAAAACCTATTTGAGTGCTCGAAAATGTAGAAGTACATCTGATTGCTTCGACTTAACTCATTGGTATGGCATTTGTGGACGAGAGAGAATGTTAGTTACCTTTCGCATTTGACTCTGAATGATTGTATTCTCGCACTTTAGCATAACTCATTTTGTATTGAACTCATGAAACGAAACTCCANTATCAGCTATTGTCTTAGTCTCGGTAGGGCTGGACGTTTAGACCCCGTCACTCAAGTATGGTCGCAATCCCGGCTTGTATCAACAGTGCATTCAGGTATTACGTAAGCAGCCCGTGACNNATATAGGGTCAACGGATGGGAAATCCCGCCATGGTGCTAAGGAGAGCGAGTTATCATAGTCAAACACGTCGAAGAGACGATTGTTTGGCTAAAGGCGCCTCGAACCGGTTGCAGAAACGCGATACTGCTGACGTACGGAACTGCGTCACCCTAGTATGCTGCGCCGCATTTGCTGCTCAAATGCGCCACATGCNGTCCAGTTTTAGTTTGCGGAATCCAGCATAATGTCCTGACTCCTTAAAGTTAAACCTTCTATACTGTTATGACGTCATATTGGCTGGTACTCAAATATTCGATTCGATTAGGAATCAAATATCGCAGGTATTCGATTTGGCCCAGCCTTCGTTACGATGCCTAAATATTATACGAAGAAATAATCTTNTTTTCATTCCATGTTCAGATCTACCCTTCCACCCGGGACCGTTACAATTGTCGATCTTCCGGGACCGCTCGCCTCCTACGCCGCCGAGGTTTCCCTCCTTATCGGAACGGTATGACGTCTTGTTCGAAGCGTTCGTGAAGGACAGGCCGCTTTCAGAGAGCTTTGCGCGACGCATTTCCGCTTGCGACTTGAGTTCGTCCTCTGATGACGAGGTGTCAGAACTCTCCCCGGAATCACCTCTGAACCTCTCTGACACAGATAGGTGAGTAGCTTACGCCTTTACCATCGACTGTTCCCGATGTTTCGAAACCTAACAGATTACTTCTTATCGTCAAAGCCACATACGTTTTCTATGATTTTGTGCTGTTGTGCACTATACCCACTAATACAGTGGTCTTCAACCTTTTTGGTCTGGTAAACCGCAGATGTAGTTGAGACGACCTCCTATANGACACNGGTATACGTAATAGCATTCGATATATTNANAAAATATATAACTGATTAGATTACTTATATAATGGCCAGTNATTCTATGCGGACGTGATCACGGCCTATTTAAAAAGCTGATTGCTACAAAAAAGGTTCGCACATTCACGAACGTCATCCACAGGATATAAACCACTGCNATAATATGACAAGTTTGCATGTACCCTTGTAGACCCTTTCGTACGCTGGTGCATTCCATGCATATTTTGGCGCACACCGGTCGAAGAAAGAGCCCTGGGTTTTGATGAATTGTCCATTTGGTTGCGAGTCCGTGGTAACTGGTAACGACGGTCGACGTACTTATATTAATTTATAGTACTCAATTGGATTTTGTTTACCCTAACGTACTTAGTGTTGTTGGATTTGGACTGACTACTTACACTTCAACCTTCAGGGNTTTTGAAGTTGTCACCAATTTATCATGGCGCGTTTTTCCTTTCAAATTTTAGCAAGCAAGGAATGGTGTATGGACGGATTACCGTCGCAAGTGAAATCGTTGTAACATTTGAAATAGTTTTGGCGCATTTGGGAAAACGCTTTTACTGNTACTAAAGTAGAAATGTAAAGTAATAGATTGACTTATATAACTTGTTTCACAGTAACATGTCAACGGACTACACCTCGCCCGGGCGATTCAGCCGTCGCCGGGACAAGCTGTTCTCCTCGTCGCAATCCAGCACCCTCGAAAACCGTCCCAGGTCCCTCTACGACTCGGCCAAACCGAAGCCGCCCAAGGAACAGCCCACACGCGAGAAAGACAAACCGGGAGACAGGCTGTTCAAACTAATGCANCTGCGCAGAAAAAACAAGTCAGACAAAACCGAGGAACATTCCAGAAGCTCGTACGAGAAATCTTACGAGCCGGTGCCGCCCAACGTCACGTGGAGCAATATAGTCGGTCAGTCGCCACCGCGTTTGCAGCCCCACCCGCCGAGCACCAGCCCCACCTCCGCGTTGCAACATCCGAGGAAAAAACGGCACGCTCCCAAGCCTCCACCCAACGTTTTACCATACAATGGATCACCCAACGAGCCCAAAATAGACTCAAACTCGAACCCAGTCAATAATTCAGCGAACTCAACTCCCAGATCTGCATCAGACGAGAAAAAGACGCAAAATTCAGGCAGTGTCAAAGCAAATGGCGTGCACGAAGCGCCTTCAACGAACGACGCCGCCGGCATTCATTATGAAGGAACAGAATGTACCGGTGGCCAACGAATCCCAGACGTGATAGAAATTATCCCAAAAACGTCCCAAACTAGTCCCGTTGTCGAAATGATCCAACCAAGCTCAGAAACTAGTCCCACGACAGACCTTCTCCAAACGAAGTCCAGTTCTGGTCCCTCTGCCGAAAAGATCCAAACCGCGTTCGAAACATGTCCCATCACGTGTATCATCCGAACAACGTCCGAAAAAAGTTCCAAAACGGTCCCGGGCTTAACGGACACACGCCAGTGTTCCGACATCCCCGACCCGGACAGTGCGTTGGAAAGCCTTCGAAAGTCCAAACACGCCGTCGAAGAGCTCATCCAGAGCAAGGCGGCCACTGAAATCGAGGCTACGCCGTCCGCTTTCACGCGAGAACTGCCCGCCGATCTCGAGTCGATCGACTCCGTTCCGTCCAAAACGTACCGCCGTTCCGAAAGTGCAATTTCGAGGTTTTCCGTGGCCGAACTTCACGGGACCGACTTGATCATAACTCTAATCGTGGACGATTTGATATCCGCTGTCGAGAAGAGGTTAACGGACGAAACCAAGCGGCTGTCCAGGTCCAGCCGCGTTTCCGTCCAGGGCCACAACACAAAACCGCAATCTAGTGTGCTTAATAACATCACCAGTCCATATAACGAAACAGATCGCACGAAACAGCGACCGAAATCGCATAAACACCGCATTAGCATGGATAACGCAAGCAGCGGATACTCCAGCCCTGGCAGTAGCGACGAGTCGCCTCTATCGCCCGGGACACCCGCGTCTCCGCTGACCATACCTTCTCCCACCTCATCCTATTACTCCACATCACTGTCTGCTTCTTCATCACGCGTTAGCAATTTATCGAACGAACTGACTTTGGCGAAACCACAGGCTGCCGACGAAGGCCGGAAAACCACCGGCAACACGTCTCTTGAGCGCCCACGCGCGGATATATTTTCGTACAGAAAATTCGCGAGCGTCAGCGGGGCGTCGCCGGTCGAAAGTTCGTTGGCTGAAGAGCTGGTACCCGGTAGTGTGCCTAGCGAGGTGCCTGCTGCCGGAGATTACGGGGACAATAACAATAATTCTGAATCGGACACGCTGTCGGATATACCTGTCACGTTTCGGGGAAAGCCAATGCTGCGCGTGCGGTCGAAGAGCGAATACATTCCTTACAGGTCGGATCAGAGCGAGTTTGCGAACGCGCGAAGGTGAGATCTTTGTTTGTTATCATTTGCCATTCTAGGTTCTGTTTAGAGGTGGCCAATGTCGTTTTTATTCGATGAGAAAAAGAAGTAGCGTCAAAATCTATTATAGTAGAAGTGGAATTAGCTATTTCCGAGACGTATCAAAATTACTTCGTCTGACAAGTACTCGACTGAGTAGATTCTGTTAAGGGGTCGCATGTCTTTAGCACTCTATAGGAGGTGAGCCTTTTTCGAAATGTATCATCGCGACTGATGCAAAATGACTTAACGGCATTGCAAATATAGGTGTAATCTCCGGATATCTGTATTTAGTCGCGGTGATACAGGAGCTATTTCCGCGGGCTATTTCACTCACGCCAAAATATGAAAACTTGTGCCAAAATAACTGCCTACTTCTGAAAATCAAAATTGTAGAAAGCAAGTAATTTTTCCTAAAAATATTTTGAGTGGAAGTAGTATTATAGCATAACCACTCAAGTAGTACAAGTGGGCAAAAACTACTTGCTTACGCCATAGTAGTAGACGTACTTCGATACTGACCAGTGACCACCTCTGATTCTATACCGATGCGTCTGAACTATCGTCGGTTTTTTCGAAAATAACATCTCGCGCTCGGTGACGTCAGTTATCGTCGGTGCATGTTTTGCGGTCGAATGCTGTGAATAACGATCTTCAAATAGCGATATGGGGTTGAATATCAGGTATACTCTACTATTTTGAGAGACAAAGTTTTTGAGTAGAGAAATATGCAGGGTTGTTAGTAGCATCGCACGCGGACATGTACCAACTTATACCTTGTAATCTAATTTGAATTGTGTGATTTTAGGCGTATATGTGAATCGTTCCACGCATTTCGGTCATCTTTGTCTGTCGTATTTTGGGACGGAACAGACAATTTGACACTCGTAGAATGCGAATAATTCGAGTATCTTGTACCGACAGTTGTTAGTGGTTACGCTATGAATCTCGTGCGGTTGTGTGCGTGAATCTCGAATAGCCACCGTCGGCCTACATTGATATTACACGGCATATTTTTGTATGCGGCAGCTGGCTCGGACGCAGCGCTTATATAAACGGGTCGCGTGTCGCGACGGAAAGATAACGAGCACTTGCGAAATTTGCAGATTCCGTGAGGACGGTTGCTTATATTGTGCTCGCAGAGGCATTTCGAACATGCTCAGTTGCTCAGCTGTTATTATTATCCGTCAGTGAATAGGCGTGCGGGCCGCGAGCGTAAATTGCGTGCGTTGCTAACCCTGGGTTGACGGCCCATTCTGTTTATAGATTGGAAGAGGGTCCAATATTTTCGCAAACGCATCTATTTATGCACTGCCAAATTTTCATCTATAATATAAGCCTGCTTCGAAGTTTCATTTATTCACGCATGTTATGTTCGCACGGAGTATGGAAATAGATTATGCAGTGTCTATGCTCTGAACTGTTTCGACTCTAATGAGCTTGGTGGAATCTTGGTTTATTTTTATTCGAAATTTGAAACAAAGATACTAAGCCTATACACGGTGTACAGATGTGGTCAATCAAGTAGTCATGTATTTTTCACCGCTTCCACTTCTACGTAAGTTTTTTTTCGGCAAAACTTCGTAGCCTTTAGACTCTTTATTCTGTGAAGTATAAACTAGTATTGGGATAAGTTTGCATCGTGTTTACGAGTGAAATTGTCCTAGTGACTTGGTGATATATCCCCGTACCACAATCATATGTTTTCGAAACTTACAATTTGTAGTGATATTTGATTAGTCATTTTGCTTTAATCGTATTAAGGTGAGGATGTGCCACGCAATTTTGAAGGTGGTCACTGGTCACCTTTGATCGGCTGCTTAAAGTATACGTTGCCCCGACCAGCAAATCTGATTTTTGAAACTACTTGAGTATGAGTACTATTCAAATATTTTCTCCTTCAACTTGGGTCTTCGAAGCTTCTACTGGTAAATGGGTAGAAATGATTACCAAAGATGACTACCGTACTTTATACAATGTCCAATAGGGGTCTTCAAAAATGACTTTTTTTCTCAAACCGTACTGGCTGCTTGATAAAATTGTTAGGTTACCTAATTTAAGCCTACACACAAAATTTGGTTCAATTCCAACCGGTAGCCGCATTGCTACAGGAGAAAAAAGTTTATATTTACTATATAAAAATAAATAACAAAAAATTTGAAAATTTTCTGTTCACCCCATGAAAGTGTTAGGTTGTCTATATAAACGATGTTCACCAAATTTGGTTTAATTCCAACCAGTGGAAGCGGAGTTATTGCCGTCGAAAAATGTGGATTTGAATAAAATAGCATTTATAATAAATAATTAAACAATTGGTCACCGTAAATACTATTTTATTCACAATCCGAATTTTTCGACGGCAATAACTTCGCTTCCACTGGTTGGAATTGAACCAAATTTGGTGAACATCGTTTCTATAGACAACCTAACATTTTTCATGGGGTGAACAGAAAATTTTCAAATTTTTTGTTATTTATTTTTATATAGTAAATATAAACTTTTTTCTCCTGTAGCAATGCGGCTACTGGTTGGAATTGAACCAAATTTGGTGTGTAGGCTTGAATTAGGTAACCTAACAATTTTATCAAGTAGCCAGTACGATTTGAGACAAAAAGTCATTTTTGAAGACCCCTAATGTCCACCTCTGCCGGTGTAACATGGAGATATCGCGCTCCGGCGTTATAAGGACACATCGCGTCTGTGACTTGAGGGTTATAATCCATGGAATGTACGGGAAATATCCTCCAGACGTGGGCATGACAACAATCTTCGATTAAATATAGAAGCTCTTATGGGGTACGTAAGGCCAAAGTAAACTTGTGTGTACGATCCTTGTATTGTCCTCGCCTGTCGTCACAACATACATCGCTTTTGATTCAACCGGTAGTCGGTCAAGTGACAGTGAAGGTTGAGGTGAAGTTGTCAGTTATGGCATCAAATCATACCGGTTGTTCGACGAAGCATTGATCTTGTATATTTACACTACCAAGTGTAGCTTGACCAATGACGATGCTTGTTGCTCTGAATGTAGTCTCCGTAAGACAGCTTTGATAGTGAACATTTTAGAATGGATGGGTCGCATCTGTCAGTGTGTTCCTGTAAGGTGTAACACCATATACTCCAGTGTGTGTCACGGCCTTATCTGGTACATAACACGTAGGCCCCGATCAAGCCAATCAAGACTTGTTTTATAATAATATGCAAGCACATCTTTCGCATTAATGGTAAATTGTACGTGTATTGTGTATAAATTGTTTCTTATCTGTGTAATTTCTTTTTCATTCATTCGTTTGATCATATCGCATTGTGGGTCACACAATAGTACTTGCATTAAAGTGGGTCTCGAACTGAAAAAGGTTGGGAAGCACTAAACTAGGCTATAGCTGTGCTTCTGATACAATGCATGTATTATATTGGAATACATATAGATTTGGCATGATCCCGATATGATATTTGAATTGGGGTTTTATACCGGGGGTCACGTAGCACATGGGCTACTTTTTGACATCGCCCGTTCCCAGTTTCGTTGAGCGCACTCATAGATTTTTCATGTAATTCCTAATTTAGACCGTGTTATCCTATAATTGATTTCATCAGCTCTTTTGTAACATTGTAATCGTTTTGTAATTGATGTCGTCTCATCCGATACTCGGTTTTGATGATGCAACGCACATAAGCTTCGCTGTGACGTAGGTAGGTTGGTAGATTAGACCCCCGATGGCTGTTTTGGTGTCACTTGCCCTGCTACGGAAGTGGTACCTAGCGCTACTTTTAACCTCACTTGAAATTCCGTTTTTCTGAAAGTGGCTCCCTGAAACACAACGTTTGATGTTAAAGCCTTCCCGAACAGCGGTTAGAACTTCTCGCGTATAGATTTTAGACAATATCTATAGAATGCTGCAAGTTTCTTTTATACAGAAAGAGTGGTGTCCAGGGAATATAATTTTGAAATTCGAATGTATCGGAATCGTCTGCGTATAGTGATGTGATGTAGCAGCTATATCTTGACATATTCCAAGCATTTTCGCTCTAATCCGCTTCGGCACTAGAGCCTAGTTTTCTGACATATCCGACGATTCGCATTGACTCACCTAAATAAATACCTATTTCGAATAGACTGGCGTCACGCAACGACTCGGGGATCCGCTATTATTCTCAAGAGTCGATGATAGGTTTGTTTCTTTTGTTCGTGAAATTGCTCCGAACTTACGGTCGGGATGCGTTCTTCGTCAATATTTGACCACAACAGAGACATTTGTTGATTCGGCGTCTTCAGAAACGATCATTTGTGAATATAGAAGGTAGAAGATGGAAGGACTTAGTGGTGCTGTGGTTTCAGCCCTGGAGCATTTTTTCTGGTTAATTTTGTGACACAGATTTTATGGTGGTTCCAGTGTTGTAACTTGTAAGGGTCGTATATGGAACTCCGTGCGGTTCATGATTATGTGTATTTTATGTCTCGTTCATGACTGTAACTTCCATTTTTGTTTTGGCCTGGTTTTAGTTGAATGGAGTGTGATGGGGTTACAGTAGGGTTACTATACGTGCTCTTTTTTACTTTTTTTGAAAGTGTCCTTGGAGGACGCCCTTTGTCCTCTTTTTTGAGATTTTGTCCTATCAGCACGCTCCGGCGAGTATTTCGGGAGCTGAGCCGGAAGGTTGACCTTTTTTTTCAGTCGACCACCTGATACTGTGAAAGAAAAACTGTATTTTGGGCACTGAGCGAGAAAGTTGACATTTCTTTTTAGTCAACCGACCACGAAGTGGGAAGAATTTACTATTTTTTTCAGGATTTTCGTCCGGTTTTGCTAATCTGAAAATTCTGAAAAAGTGTCCGCTTTTCAGATTTATAAAATATGGTAACCCTAGGTTATAG
>ATSW01015660.1:0-20937 GCA_000444245.1 Botryllus schlosseri | reverse complement strand
GGCGATATGGGAGGCGCTGAAGAAAAATGGCTTCGCAGTAGATGATGCAGTAGTAGGAGATATCCTTAATGAGTATTCAGAGCAAATAAACATTCCACAAAACATGTCAAATCTCGAAATGTTTGGTCGCGCCACGCGGCGACGTTTGCTACCTATGTTTTCATAAATGTAGTGGGTTATTATAATTCATTTAAAATGAATTGCGCGTACTTTTAGATCGCCAATTTCCCGTTAAAACACTACCGCCACGCTTGCTAGGGTTATTTTCAACAAAATGTTCCGAACTATACGTATTATATCCTGCAGCGCACAGCGTGTAGAAATCGAAGAAGGAGGCACTGTCCTGTATATCCCTTTTGAGAGTGAGAGCCCCTTGTACATGAAATAGGCTTTGTGTACGAAAGGAATAACTAAATATACTTGTATTTGAGAGCTACAAAATGAAATCGTTATAATATTTCTTCATCGTATCATGAAGGATGATACCATACTATCTAGTGTTTTGGTCCACAACCTCCCATGAACGTTATATAATATAAGTTGCTTTGTTTGGAATACATTCATCGAAAAATTAATAACTGGGTTTAGTACTGAATTCAATGTAAGCAGATATATGCATCCCATTCGCAGTTGACTTACTTAGTCACACAAAGCACTAACACAAAATCCAATAGCATTAATTTCCCCGTATTGCCAATCGCAGATGTGAATTCGGGATGTGTNCATCTGGTTCGAACCACAGGNTATGAGACCGTGCCCGATTGTTGTTATAGTCAACCTTGATTTGACCCTGAATATANCACATNCAATTATTANATCGTTTATTATAGTCGAGTGGTCCTCGAGCGCGATTANATCGNGAAATGTTTCCAATACTNAAGTCCCGAAANGACCNATTGGACTTTGACCTCTTACCACGACCGAAACTGCCGCAACCCGAACCCCCAATCGAGGGGGGTCAGCTCGTAGTGTGCCCTAAATTATTTCGGTGAATGAACATAAATTACACATCATGTTTTGACGACGAAAAATACGCATAGTTACAGAAAATAGAAATAGGCATTTCGGCGTCGGCCGTTACCCCGCCACGATGCACCAAGACGTACGAAGTTCCGGTCAATATGGGACTCCGAGAAGTGTGCCAAAATGATCGTTAGCGAAAAAACCTTGGCCGTACTAGATTGCCCTTATGTTGACCGTAAACTTCGATGTATATTAGTCTAATTGTCCATAGGTCCAAATTATCATGTCGTCGCAATCTGCACCCCACAGGACAAATAACATCCAACAGAGAAAAATTATGTGCCAGTGAAGAAATACCAATTTTGAATCGTGTGCTTACTTTAGTTTACGTTTATGCGTTTCAATATCTTTTGAATGTATAGCGGACAAGAGGTAACAAAATAACAACATGTAATGAAGGCAAAGGTGCTGACCTTTCAGCTTATCATATTTTGAGCTGGGCCACGCAACATTTTGAAATTGGAACTGGGGTCGCGACCATAAAAGGTTGGAAACCGCCGGATGTGCAACCTGCTGGTGAATTTTATAGTAATATATGGAAGAACCAATATTATTGACAGAATTCATTCACATAATTTAACAGTCAGATGCATATAACAAGCCCTCGAAAATTTGCCTCGATTACCCTATGCTGGGCCCAAGATCAGTGCTTTTTTGGGCGGAAGCAGGCTGAAAAAATGTTGTTTCGAACATGGTTACAACACACAACTAGATAACCTCATCGACCTAACAGGATAGCAGTACTGTCAAACACACGACCTACGGACCGGATAAGGTCCATCAGACGATTTCACTCGGCCGTGAATAAATCCGTTGCAGACCCCAGCAATCACCAGAGATCACTTTAGAGATGGCCCAATTCAGGACCTGTGTTCCACTCCGCTCATGTATACAGTCGATAGGTGAAGCTTTGCTAGCGTGACGTCATATTGACTGACAGTGTTGTTCATACCTGATTGTAAAATCCGCTAGTGGGCACTAAAGAGTGGCCGGAATTTGTCCCACAAAAATATGGTAACCCTACCCTAGAACCAGGGCTGTGGAGTGGGAGTCGGTGGAGTCGGAGTCGGAGTTTGGCTAATTTTCGCTTGATGGAGTCGGAGTCGTGGAAACTGTAGTGGCTGGAGTCGGAGTCGTGGAAAAAATACTGACTGGAGTCGGAGTCGGAGTTTGTGAAAATGAATCTGACTTTGACTCCGACTCCGACTCCAACTTCTTTATCATGAAAACAATTGCTTTCAAAGATATCTTCAAATTACTAATATTAACTATAATAGGATTTTTATGTTATATCAATCACTGTTATCAGTAACGATACAGATCAGGGGCGGCCAGACCGTGCCCCACCGGCCAAATGTGGCCCGCGAGAAGGTTTTGTGGGCCTGCGAGGTAATTCTCGAAATTAGATATAACATCAGGTAAAAATGGAAGGCCAACCGAAATTTGATTAGCCTNACCGCGAAATTTGATGATGACTAAAACATCAGTTTTCACGCATTGGCGTAACCATGGGCCAGCCACATTCATCGCAGATCTTCTTATATTAACAAAAGTAGAATATTATGTAGCAGATTTATTTGACTTGAGATTTTTCTTAGCACTTCGCATGATTTACTGTCACATTTCTTGCATTTAGTACTGTAAACCCTCCTGGAAATTATATATACGCGTAATTTTCATAATTGAGTCCAACTATACTCGCAATTAGGAGATAACCTGTCGTCCAGCATGCGACTTCGCTTGTGCGCTCAAAGCGAGATCGTCGGCGATGAAACATNTGCACAAAATGACAGAGTCATGTTCACCGAGACCGTCGATATAGCTATGTCTAAAACAATAAATAATCCTGTCCTTGCCAAATGAGCCCATTGCTGTACAGAGGCGACCCCCAATATATGCAAGTGACATATTTATTGATCGAATTCATTCATTACCTTTGAAAAAAAATTCGTGCTTCGCGCGACCAGGGCATGACTGCACACTATATTTGCAGACTGAGTTTTCATGATATAATTGCTACCACTTTTAAAGCGTAGCCTAGTAATATAAGTTTTGTTTTCAATGTTACCGAATTCGGTTCATTCCTATCGGGCGACTAAAAAAGGTTATCAACATTCAAGTTGCCCGCGCTATGGTTCGTAAACCTCATGTGTCCCTTTGACCGAAAAGGTTGGCCACCTCTGACATAGATAGAATTGGACATAATTTGCAAATTACAATTCAGTTGCATAGAGGAAGAAAGAAGCAATATGCATCTTCGCGCTGCAGTCACAAATTGATGCAATTTTGGGAATTATACCATGATATTGTGATAGAGCCAATATATCGTCTGGTTGTAAAAAATTGATGTAAATATAACCATACGCTACTTCCCACTTGACAAAATTGAAAATATTTGTAGTGTAGCTTAGTTGCTTGGGTCGAACAGATGATTAAGAAAGACTACTAGTCATAGTCTTTGAATACTTGACTAAGTACATGTATAGACTAGACATATGCTATTTGACGACTTCCTAAATTTCGTTTATGACCAATGCCTATTAGTAGTGAGAGTGTGTGTGCTTGTAATCAGTACAGTGTGTAATACGAAAATTAGTAAGATGCATCTCTGTATTAGTTGCTGACTCATACACAAGAGCAACACTACTATTGTTTTATCTACATTTTAATTATACAGGATGGGATATATGTCGTGTTTGAATGATTCATACATATTAGGTTATTAGAGAGTCCATGTAATAAAAACTGATAAAATATGAAAAAAGGAAGGAAATTTTGAAAGGTCATCTTTCATGCATAGTGAATAATTCGAGCTGTGCCACAATAAAACAATTATGCATGCCATCTTTGATCATGTTTGCATATGTTTAATGGTTATATGATAGTCATTTAACCGTCACTGTGGCATATAATTTTCGAAGTAAATTGGTAATACTGTTGGAGTCAGGGTTGGAGTCGGAGGCGGAGTCGGAGTCGGTCGTTTTAAAGACTCAGGAGTCGGAGTCGAATCCGGATACGGAGTCGGAGTCGGGCCATTGTATGTGTGTGGAGTCGGAGTTGGAGTCGGTGGTAAAAATTACCGACTCCACAGCCCTGCTAGAACCCCCAAAGATCGACCTCGAATTTTTCGCTGTGACGAACGATGACGTCCAGAAGAAACGATGCCTCATTTCAAGAAAATCGAATAGAGTGACATCTTCTGAAAAGCAGTCGCGTCGCGGAGAAGCAATGGTCAAGCGGCGGCGTGTTAATGAGCCTTATTTCCCTCTAATTGATTAAAAAGCCTCCAACCTCTTACATTTCACGATTAAGAATAAAACTGAAATATATTTTGCAGACCGGTCGTGAAGTTGACGCCGACCGGCGGTTGAGAATCAATGCTCAAGAGCAATGCTATTCAATCAGTGTGCCTCGGCCCTCGGTATTCTGGTTTGCTGTGAGAGATATCCTTGAGAGCAGACATGGGGTGATTACTTCATGAATGTAATCGATTGCGATTACGATTACTTCAGAATCACGCGATTACGATTATGATTACAGCAAAATCAGGAAGTAGTCGATTACCATTACGATTACATTGGAAAAGTAATCACGATTACTCACGATTACATTTATTTTGCTTATTCTTAGAACTAATCTTAGGAGATATATTGGAAGACAATATAAGGCCTAATGATTTAACAACTTTCTTTATAAATGATGCGTCAGTTGCTTGTTACGTCATAATGTAGCTATTTCCCAACAATATAGGATTTATCGCACCCAACGATTTGCATTCTTGCCAGCTAAGTCCGCAACTGCCGCACCCAAAAATCACCAATAGGGTGGGGAGCGAGCTCTAAGTGGAATCAAAAATACTTCGTAAATCAACATAAATTATAGAGTATTTTCGAGAGATTTAATTAACTTGAAATTTTTTTTCGAGCTTCCTGATTTAAATGTTTCTAGATAGCTTACTTTTGAGATTCATACCTCTCCCCCTCAAGAAAAAGAAAACATGCATAATTTATGGTAATAGGCATTTGGGTGCCGGTCATTACCGCGCCACGACACACCAAAAGACATATGTAGTTCGGGACAATATGCGACCACGGAGTGTGTTACTAAGGAAAGACTTTTCCGAAACTTAGGGTATTTGTCCATTGTCAATATCCGCGCTGGGTGGGCGTGACCAATAGTGCTGTCCTTCCAATCTGAGTCCACAATGCAGATGCCAACCGAGGGCACCCACAGACGAATAAAAGCATGACAATTTGTGTGAACGTCTCACGAAGGTTTTTTGCTATACGTTTGGGCGACTGCAACATCTGTTTATTACTTAAGGGATCAGAGGTCACGACTTAACAACATACCAGATGGTAATGATTATGAATTACGTCCCCCGGATCTACAAGTAAATCTGACCATCGGGGACTGAAGAGGATCAAAAATGAATGATAAGATGATTGGGGTTGCATTTAAAACAAACGGTGTTTTAAAACACTTTCTTTAAAACATGTTTTAAGCAGTGTTATAAACCAAGGCCTTTAAAAAACAAAATTGTGTTTTTTTTAGTTGTGAAATTACGCCATAATTGTGTAAATACTTTCCAAAAAACATGTTGTATGGGCCTACGGACAATCACCATCCGATATAGCCAACGTATATCGATATAGGATGGTTGAAATCCTCAAAATAGTCGGTTCAACAGCAATAGTACATATATTTCGTCAAATGAGCTATATTTACCCTATATTTTCAATTGTCAATGTCAATCCACTATGATATCAAAATTGAATATTCGTGACGTCATGGCTCAAAGGAACACAATCAAAACATGTTCTAAACAAGGCCCTTGTTTTAAACATGTTTGTTTTTAATTGATTTTCGTTTGAACTGCATGCAACCCTAAATATAATGCAATTACCAATATTATTGACGAAATTCAGTCTTGAACTTGAAAATTGACCACCCTATGGGGCCCAAGACTTACGCTTGGAGTCGGGGACGAATTGCTGTTTTGGTCTGATTTTAGCTACAATAACCCACGCGCACATTGTGTATAAGCGGATGGCTATGGCGGCAGGTCCGAATATTGAGTAAAGAATTGTGAAATATCGATTGGCGCCCGTTTCAAGTAGAGTCATATGAGAATAAGATAAAGGAAACATAATATTCTGCTTTCAACTCAATACAGATACTGCCAGCTACCGTTACGAGAAACGGCAAATACCGTCTCGGTTATAATATATAAAGGCAGCTGTTGATCTTTAATTCTTCGTTGTGGAAACCGTAATGTTTATTTGACGCGTACAAAATTTCAAATCTTTGTATGGTGTACGTTGTACGTACGTACATGCTACATAGGCCTGCTGTTCGCCAAGCAGCAACGGTCAAACTATGTATAACTACAGTCTCTATAGCAGTGGTTCTCAACCTTTTTGTCTCCGCGGACCCCCTTGGGACTTTCATGGACCTCCGCGGACCCCCAAGTTTCAGATCAAAGTATCTCGATTATCGACTAACCGTTATCTGTCTTGTGCAAATATCGACCTCATGCTAGCGATAACACAATCAGAATGCTAAGAAGCCCAGCGGATAATTTGACGGGATGGAGGGTTATGGCTGTCGAAGAGAGAATTGTCAAATATGAAATGAAAAGTTACACACAGAGCAATAAGTTCTAATGATAAGTAAATCGCGCGAAGCGCGNAAAAGTTTTTTTCGTCGACTGNGGTTTTGCGCCCTCCTTCATATGTTTTCACCTCATCCCAGTTTTGAGAACCACTGTCACAAAAGAATGTGAATGGTTGCAAATATTTCGAAGTCACCCTGCTGGACCTTACTACTCCAACTTCCTATTTTTGCACNAACCCCCACAAAACATCTCTAAGCAGCAATATGTTTGTATTAGTAGGCTATTGGCAAGTAAATTGAGTTTGCAATATATGTTATTTGATCTCAGACGGCCAATCTGGTTATGTGAGTCATGAAGTTTTAAAAGTNATAAAGTTAAACTGCCTCGTGTTTTCCCGAATCCCAAAAAATGTTTCCACCATTTTTAAAATTTCGCGGTCTCGCGGACCCCCTGAAAATGCTTCGCGGACCCCCAGGGGTCCGCGGACCCCCGGTTGAGAGCCACTGTTCTATGACAACAACACCAAGCTGCCGGAAAAATCAATCAAAAAGAGCAAAGATTTACTGATTACAGTTTCAGTGATAGTGCGGCTTTTGTGAATGATCTGATGTTGGTCTTGTTCCTATTTATCACATTTCCCATCAATGTCGCAGCGGGTTTCCTTTGTTCTCTTTTCGTCGTCATAGTTGATTTCACCACTTTTTTCGAATTATATGTGCGAGAAATTTTGGTTGTTGCTGATCAATGAAAAGTCTTCAGCGTGACGGATTATATTTTGTTTACCATATTCATTTTGAAGGCGATATATTCCCTTTGTTGTCCCGATGAACTTCAGGATGTCCAGGACTCTTGCCCTATTCCCAGTCGCCGGTTGTGACACTAAATCGAACATCAACCCTAATGTAGACTAAATATTAAATTGCACGACCCGTAGCATAGAACATAGCATGGTGATAAAACGACTCTGGCAAAAGAGAGGTAAGAAAAATAACGCTGTTACAATGATTTGTTACAAGTCGACGGATCGTATGGCGATCGAGGTGTGTCTGTGCATGTGTACATGAAAAGTGGCAGCGACAGCATCCGTGATCAATTGAACATGATCGAATCGGGATCTTGTTGGTTGATTTGCGCAATGTGTCTGAGAACGTCTTTTTTCGTTATTATCCCGAGAAGCTTCCCGCCGTGCACGACCAGCGTCTGTCTGATTCCTAGCTTTCGAAATATTTCCACCACGATCTCCATGGGAGTGTGGTCCGTCACCGTGATCGGACTGAAGTCGACGATGTTGAACAACGTCACCTTGGTCTGTACTCTCTCTCCCATGCTGGCAAACGAAGTGTCGATCTTGAAAAAGACGCGAGACGTGCTGATGACGCCTTCGTCTCGCTGACGCGCGTTTTCAATTGCCACGATCAAGTCCCTGCGATACACGTAACCGATTAAACGCTGCGACTCTTCGGTGTTGATCACCGGAAAACCGTTGAACTTTGTCGTTTTAATGATTGCCTCGATGTCGCCCACCGTCATTCCTTCCTCCAGAATGGTGGTGAGCGGAGGATCGTTGCGACGAGGTCTCATCACGTCTGTCGCTAACGTCGTGTGAGTAAATTCTTCTTTGCTATCAAGGAACGGATAGCCGTTAAGGTGGATGTGTCCGTCGTAAATACCTTCCTTGCCGAACGCGTCGCCAACCCATTTACTGGTCATGACGGCAGCCATTAATGGCACGATATACTGCAACCCTCCGGTCAATTCGAACATGATCACCACAAGCGACACGGTCATTCTGGTGACGCCGCCCAAGGTGGCCGCGGCGCCCACCATCGCATACAAACCCGGGTTCACGCAACTGGACGTGGGGCCGCAGCTTTGATTCCACAAGAACGCGTTCGGATAATGAGAGACCATCTGTCCGATGCTGACCCCTAGCATTCTGCCAGCGATCGCGCCGACGGCCATGGTCGGGATGAACAGACCGGCCGGGACTTTGATGCCAAACGTGAAGACCGTGATGACCGCCTTGAAAACGAGGGCGATCGCCAGTTGCCACAGAGCGGTCCGAAGCCCGCTGCCGATATCCACGGGGGAGGGTTCCGAGTCGAGTGAGGTTTCATTCCCGAAGCGATAATCACAAATGTCACTCCAACTGTCCGCGCCACATTCGCGAAACAACTCGGCGATCAACTGACTCGTGTTTTTCCTCGTGTAAGGGTTGGGGTAGGAGGCAAGGGCCGTGATCAGAGTCACGACGACCACCTCGGAAATAGGATACTGGCCGAGACGCGAATTTTTGCGAAACTTGCACCAGAGCAAGTTGGCGTGATTGAAAAAGGCGCCATAAAGGCCTCCAAATACGCCAAGCAAAACGAACGGGATCAGCTCGAAGATAAACCAGGGCTTGTTGTAGGTGACGTAGAACATGACCAGGTGCGAAGTGCCGAAAGGGTTGATGGAGCGAAGTATGAACGCTGCGACCAGAGCGCAAAAGAACGATCTCCACAGCGTCTTGAGGGGGAAATAATAGCTGACTTCCTCCAGACTGAAAAGGACTCCGCCGATCGGAGCGCCGAACGCCACCGAGACTCCGGCAGCGGATGCGGCCGACAAAACTTCTCGCCTCTTGGCTTCATTTTTGCCGTACTTTGGAAAAAGATGGGCGAATATATTACCGCAGCAGCAAGCCACGTGGACCAGGGGACCCTCTTTTCCCAAACTCAGACCGGACGCGACCGCCAACGGCGAAGTGACGGACTTGATGAGCAAGGTCCATTTGCCGAGATAACCACGAATGATGAAACCGCTCAAAATCGTCTTGACCTCTGGAATACCGGACCCACAAGAATAAGGAGAAAACATCCTCACGAGAAGCACTGCAAAAGTGGCCAAAAGCACGGAAATTATGACGTACGCTGCATAATCCGCCATGTACCGCCCCGTTTGGGCGATGTCAGAACTGAAAAAGATCTCGTGCCACGTCTTCCATTGTGGGCACGACGTTTGGTTTTGCGTGAAATTGGCGCTCCAACAGCACGACTCCTTGTTGAGATAGAATTTGTCCGGACAGATCCCATCCTTCAAGTCGATCATCCATTTAGACGAGATGTCTATGACGCCGGCGCAAGTCCCGGCCGCCAAACCAACCAGCAGCACCACGATCCAGCCGGACCATGCGTCATGTAGTCCCATCAACATGGTGTAGCAGGACTCCTTCTTTCTGTGCAAGATCTGACGATGACGCAGCCTGTCCCGGGACATTTCTCGGAGCCAGTCGATGGTGTGGAAGTCATCGTAGGTCCCGATCTCGTCCCAGCCGACGCCCATCCGGCCGTCCAGGGCGTCGAGTAGGTGTCTGGAAGACGACGATTCCGCATCATGCTTGTTATTGAGGAAGGAAGCGTTTCCTATCAGAGGCACGTCTTCTTCCTGCAAAATGAAAGGAAACTCGATGAGGCAAAGGAATATGACTGGATCGTGAAGCAGTAAGAACGTAGGCCTGTGCACGTTAGTCATATTTAATCAAGGATCATTGGCCAGTAGACGGGGCGTATCTAGCCGAAAAAAAAACGGGGGGTACCTTTAGAATAGGGGGGTGTTTTTAAAAGGAGAGTGTGTTCCTAGTTCTAACCGATTGATCAGCTTAAATGTATGCAGAAATGCAGATATTACCACGGTCAGATAATCTTACTCACTTTGCACCGCTGCCCGCCACAACTACTATTATGACCAATTCCTCAAATGCAAAGATAAATTTTTTCGTGATTTCCTTGAGGAATAGAGATTAATTTGAAAATCCAATTATTTATCAATCATACTGCTTCAAAGTACATTTTGCAATAATTTTTTTTTGCGCAAACTGAATCCTACATGGATTTTCAAGTCCACTCCCCCCCAATTTTGTTTCGCCCGTAACTTTTTTTTCTTCGAGTTTTGAGCAAAAATGTTGATTTTTTCAATTCCTTGGCATCAAAATTGTATAATTAGACATTTTAATTGATTCTCCACCATCATTACAGCAAAAAATATGGATTTTAAAGATTTTTGCATGCAGCGCCACCTAGTGGTGACATGAGAATTTCGAATCTCATTATCTTTTGAACCGATGGAAATTTTTTAATCTAATTTTTTTTAATGTACCCAGAATTCAAAAAAGAACAACATTTGTAAATATTGGACAATTCTGAGGGTATGCATTACAGCCCCTGTTAAGTTATAATGGAATTAGCCAGATTCATCGCCGTTAGCAGACGATTTAAACAGGTGATCAGCAAGCCGCCACCATCATAATCAGTCAAGCATGGTCGATTACACAATCAAGCGCCGTGATTTTATGATTACTAGTCTTCTCGCCATTCTATGGTCGATGGTACGCCCACTCTGCAGCAGCCACTTTCAAACGCATTTAGACAAATCTTAACAACTTTCCTGTGATCTTATTGCAGGCTCATCGACGTCTCTACAGAACGAGACATGGATACGCAGCATTTGTGAGGATTTCCCAAATTATGGACAACCTTAACGAGCATATATTGAAATGCTCCATTGTCAGGATCAGACCCCGCTCCCAAATTTGGATCAGACAAATGATCGGTATTTCTGCACCTAATTTGCCTTGACAGTATGAATATCACATTCATGGCTTTCAATGAAAAAATATTCTTAAAATCGCAGTCGACGTAACTTATATACAAACAAATATTATTTTCATATAATTGTTCATGCTGATATTCATATTTCAAAATATTAGAGTAGTAACATATATACAGTATGGTCGGTAGGCTATAGATCAGTGGTTCTCAACCTGGGGGGCGTAAAAGCGTCTGAAGGGGAGCACAAAGAAGCGGTCAACTGAAAATTTTTTTCGCGCTCTGAGCGCTTAACCTCTAATTCAAGTGTGTTTCTCTATATATAAACCAATTTTAATATTTTTGAATTCTCTCATCAACAGTCATCACCTTCCATGCCATCAAACAATGTCTTGGGGTTGCTCGCATCCCCATTGGATTTTGTGATATGACAATAAGGGGGGGCGCGAAATTTTTCACTATCATAAAGGGGGCGCGTGTCTAAAAACAAGGTTGAGAACCACTGCTATAGATAGTCTGCCTTTTTCCATACAGGTACCAACATATTACGTCTACAGTGTTGTAGTGTGTGTATGGAGGGGGGAGGTTGCTTTGAGGTGGTGTATTTCACGTGGAGAAGACGCAGTTGGTCGTATTTACCAATTCAGACAGTGTTGTCAGGTGGTAGGCCTAACTGTCTCATATGAGTACGAGGATTACAAGTGCTCCCTTCTATGCAGTATGTTTATATTTCATTACTGCCAGGGAGATTATGCTTGCTTCCAAATCGTTGCGCTTCAGAGTGCTAATCGCTCCTAGAAAGCTGAATTATCTAAATCAGTGGTTCTCGACCGCTGCTCCGTGGCAAGTTTCTTGCCGGTTCCTCAGATGTAGACAGGAATTTTGTATCTCAATTCCAAAATGCAATAATTTTGAGGTATAAAATGTCAAATGTTAATCCTTACATGGTAGGCAGTATTCCATGTGCCATTAACTCATGTCAACAATTAATTGGAGAAACCAGAAACTACATCTAATTTTGAATTTATCTAACAAAACAATTGAAATAGCACATTTTCCAAGTAGCTATCAAATAGAAAAAAATTGAAATTGAATGAGTCTAAGTTATCCAGTGTCTATCAACACCACATTTTCTCACACTGTGGATTCAATTTACAACTCAGGTCATACCATCCGCTTCTCTACAAGAGTTTCATTGGCAATGCACTAACGTCAAACGCAGGGGTGGCCAACCTTTTTGCTATTCGCGGCCGCATTTCAATTACTCATGTAGCATTCCCGGGCATAGTAGTAATGAATTGACTAGACGGCAAATAGGGGAGAGGAGGCCAAGATGAGACACGGGGCAAGATGAGACATGCAATTTTTTCACAGAAAAATTTTCTTATGGACAGATTCCTTCAACTATGTTGTTCCCACAATGCCATTCTATAGTCCTACCATATTAACAAGGCAAACAGATTTGAGGTTGGGAAGAAAAATGCCAAAAACTATATTTTCATAGCCTATGTCAGTTATGTGAATTCATGTTTGTAAGGGCATACCTATCCTAGTACTTAATATTATAAAACAAGAATACTGGAGCTGGTTGAGTGCAATATTAGCAGTGTAATCATGCGCTTACCTCTGAAAAGTAACGGACAGAAATGTTTTTATTCGAATTTATATGTTAATTTAGGTGTGGGGGTAAGATGAGACAAAATCATGGGGGTAAGATGAGACATGGGTATCAGAGGGCTTTTCTATTGAAGGCCTCGGAAGATTAAAAATTTACTGTTGAAGGCACACAAAATGTATTATTTATCTAGTAGTTTACCAGATGTGATATTACAAGACAAAATAATAACGAAACTCTTATTGTTGCTGGATCTGGTTTTCGATGTCACTTATATTTGTATATGATGTACCAATTCTTTTTAAAAATGAATTATTTCATGATTATTATATTTTATTCACGATGTTGCTGGTTGATTCATCATTTGGGGTGAATTGGTGGTGTAATGAGCATGAATTGCTTGGTGTCTCATCTTAAACACAGTGTGTCTCATCTTACCCTCACCTGGGGGTAAGTTGAGACCTTTGAGCAAGGATTTTTGAAGGCCAAGAAATCCATCAGTATGTTATTCAATAGAACTCAAGCCATCGTCATAGAAAGTAGAGATCGCAGGCTTTCCATTGGTACCAAAATTAATCCTCAGAAGGCATTATTCTTCGAGTGGCCTTGAATTATCAGAAAAGTGTCTCATCTTGGCCTCCTCTCCCCTACCCATGTAAGCCATGTTAAACTGTCCATGTCCATCAGGGATGTTCAAAAATAACTTTTTTTCCAAATTTCACTCGCTTAGTGATAAAATTCTAAGGTTGCCTAAAAAAACGCTGCACACCAAATTTGGGTCAATTCCGACCAGTAAAGGCCGTACAATCTTAAATTGAAATTCCCACCATTTTTGAATTCATAGTATTTACGGCGAAAAATTTCGACACTTCGATATGACCAAATATCCTGTTCCAGGCATGCCTGAAGGCAAAGTGATGGTTTTTTTCACGGGTTTACATCTTGATACTGGGCTGTGACACAGTTAAGATAATGAAATTGCTAATTAATGAAAAATTAATTTGACACTGATTTGCTGGAAATGAGTCAACGAAATTGAAGTAGTCCCGTTAGATGGTGATATATATTAGCAAATAAAATACTTCTAAGGTTGAAATCGGGCACCATGAAGAGAAAATGAACTGACGCACTGGTAAAATACAGCAAAATATATTTTCCAGGTTGATATCGATACCTGAACCTGAATGTATCTTTGCTTTTCACGAATAATATATACCTCCACCAGGCGAATAACAAATGCTGTGGCATTATTTTCTAATTTTTGCCGATCGGCATCATCATAGGCCATTTATATGTACCGTAGTGAACTCGCGCCAACCAATAATGGGATGCTTGACGTATGTCATGTTACCAGTTGGCTGATAATAATGATGACATATCTTGCTCATATCAAAAAATCTTCTGAACCACTCCATATCATCCTCGAGATTTGGTGGTAAAAAAGACCCGGTGAAAGAAAGCACTCCCAAGGAATGGGAAGGGCTAGAATGAGCCACGGCATAAAGATCAGCATTGAAAATGAACTGTGACATTGAGCACTAGGCGAAGTGGATGTCAGTTTTAAGAGACCGCAACTGCGTGTCGTTCGGCATTCTCCTACATGTTCATTACATCGCATGGTGTCTAATCGCATTGTGTGTGTCTCGATCGGATGAAAATATAATCTCCGGGTTATTATTGATTATTGTCTTTCCATACAATTGTCTTCACTTAGTGTAGTAATACGGCAATGCACTTTATTCCGGAGTGCTGAGCGCTGTTATCCACAAGCTCATCTGCTCTGATTACGTGAAATTCACACTGGTGCGACAAAAGATATCGCTGCTAGTCTGGGAAATATATTTTACTGTATTTTACCTGCTTGGGAATTTATTTTATTTATTTCAGTGCAGAAAGTATTCATATGCTATGTATATCACTATCGTTTTCACGGGGCTCTTTCAATGTAGTTTCAGCTTATCAGTGTCATATTCATTTTTCATATATTAGCAATTTCATCATCCAAACACGATCACAGGCATTTATCAAGATGTAAACGCGTGAAAAAAGCATCACCTTCCCTTCAGGCATGCCTGAACATGATATTTTGGTCATATCGAAGTGTCGAAATTTTTCACCGTAAATACCGTACTATAAATTCCAAAATGGTCGAAATTTCAATTTAAGATTGCACGGCTTTTACTGGTCGGAAATGACCCAAATTTGGTGTGTAGCGTTTTTTTAGGCAACCTGACAATTTTATCACTAAGCGAGCGAAATTTGGAAAAGAAGTTATTTTTGAACAACCCTAATGTCCATTTCCGGTGAACCCCGGATTATTCTACTTTTTCATATCATTTACTGTATGTACCGAAATCGCAAGTGGTCATATTATGAACAGTTACTGGGTCCGCTTAGTTGCCCCATGCGCGAAAATATTTCCAGATTCACAAATTATTTCGTCATTATTATCAGTCACAGTAGTTTCACATGTTGGTATCAAATATTTATCCTTTCTCAGCCCATGTGATCGGATTCACCTGTAGAGTTGATGGGAGTGTTTTTTATAACTGGGCAAGTAGTAAATGATGATGGATCTTCGGGTAGGTCAATTGTTGTTTGTCACTTTGTTACATGCTGTTATTTCTTGACCTCCCATCAGGAATGTTGGTATTTAGTGGAAACTATTAGTGGAAATCAAACATTCCAGAAACAAATTTCTTTCCTGAGGAGTCCACGAGTCCAAGTTGGTTAGAGCGCATCATTTTCGTCTGCTGCTCACATATATAGGCTACTGTGAGGCTCATGATTGCAAAGGGCACTACTTTATTAAAATAGAGCACAGAAAATTTCTAGATTAATTGAAATCCGTCAAAAATTTGGGAGTCAATTAGTACATCCAATTTGCATGTGGACGGCCGCCAATACATAGCGCATTAATTGAATTATGTATCGACGGCCGCACAAATTTCCTTGTACTGCCGCAGGTTGGCCACCCCTGGTGTAACGATATATGCTTAGCTAGGCCTATGCAAAGCGTGTCTTAGGTTTATTAGAACCAGCTAAAAATCTCGCCTTTGAAGATATACTGTAGGAAACGCAAGGTTCAAATCTAAGCTGAGAATAATTGCATGCCCATATTTCTGTCCAGAGGCATAGAAATATGCTAGAGCTTAGACCAGTGGTTCTCTACCGGCGTTCGTGAAGCATTTTCAGGGGGTCTGCGAAGCCTCTAAATTTACAAAATAGAAAATAGCTGTAATTTGTATTTTTTAAACTAGTAAACTAGCTTCATTACTAGTAAAACTACAGAACTCACATCAGCAGAATGGCAGTCGGAGTGTAAATATCCTTCTGTGTAGACTTGCTTGATTATCAATAGCCTACTGAGACATACTTTTTGTTTTATAGATATATTTTGTTGGGGATTGTGGAAAAAATAAAAAGTTGGTTTAGTAAGTTAAATCGAAATGTTTACAAAAATTTATTTTTCCTTTGTTATACATAACCATTTTCCATGATAACTTCAAGATGAGCTGCTTGATAGAAATGCCCAGGCTTGACGTAAAAGGTTCATTCAAAAAATTGTTTGACAATTTTGGTGCTATATTTGTTGCGAATTGCGATCATACCCAAATGTGTCGTCGGAAGCGATAAGCGTTATTATTACATTCACCACCATTTATCTTTGTGGAAATGGATTTTTGGCACTCGTTCATATCAAATCGAAGGCGCGGATTCTCAAGAAACGACCACATATTTCATGAAATGCAGTTGCAAAATTCACTTTGTAACAATAAAAGTCAACCCAATTTCTATACATAAATAGTAGGCTATGATGTTATTTTCAAGATAGGTCATTTTGTTGCTGTTTATCACTAGCCTATAGATATCTCTTGCACAAGACAGATGACGATTGCGTGATAATTGAGCTAAATTTGAACTGAAAGTTCTGGGGGTCCGTGACGGTCAAAACGGGGTCCGCGAAGAAAAAAAGGTTGAGAACCACTGGCTTAGACCTACTCATTCAGACCTTTTAAGCATGAGGCCTGTGGCAAATATTTTTTATAATAGGCTAGTTACTGAGTGAAAAATCTATTGCTGAGTATAAAACGTATCGCGTAACAACAGAATGGCGTAGCAACAAAATTAACTTTTCAAAATGACAGATGTTTTGGTTCCAATGGAGGATGTGAATTTCTGATAATAAATCATACCAGTCTCTTCATAGCCATGTCATGCTTGCTTGCCTTTTGTCATCTGATGTTAATCCAACTGACCAACTTAGGCTAACAAACAAGATAAAGTATATCTGTAGTTATACTCTACCAATACTACAAATATACCGTTACCAATACTTCAAATATACCGTCCCCAATTTATCTGGATTGATGAAAGCGTCACTACTCAATACTAAACAAAAAAATGCCCAGAACGAAAGATATCTTACTTTTACAATATGAATTAATTGTCTGATGCTGATCTGATCTAGGCTAAAGCAGGAAGTTTTGCTTCCTTTCGTAGAAGAAAAATTGTCAACTACGCTCATAGTAGTCGCTAATATCACACAGCTGCTGGGCGTAGAAACTATTAGGTTATACATTTGCCATCTCACATGCACTGAGCTAACAGTCAGTTATAACTGATAATATGATAGCCAACACATTAGAAAGGCAGGAAGAGCAGGATACGGTAACAATGAATGCTCACATCTGCGATGTACCACAGAGACTATCACATTCAATATTTTTTTTCTCAACCCACGCTTGTATTATATCAGGGCAAATAAAGATCATGAAATATTGATTCGAAGCAGAGGTATTCTTATTACATTGTCGATGCTCTTTCTCTTCATGATAGTCATCAATTCAATCATCAACACATGTTATCTCAGCGCAGCAAGCATTTCCTACCTCACTTTGGAAAAATCGGACCCTAACACAACAGATGTTAGCAATAATAATAGCATAGTTGGTCTCTTTGAGACAAAATTATTTTGGTTTTAGTACAAACAAGATGAATATAATAATTATAAAGTACATATGTGATAGCAGTTACATAAAATTGACTTATTTAATTGAGTCATTCATGGCGGTACGAATTTAGAAGAGAACAAAAGCAACCGTAGAGCCTAGTGCTACTGCTAATGTGACTGAATGGATCAAAGACATTTCTCAATAAAATTTCCCAATGAATCGAATTCATTTTCAAGAATATGTGCCCCTCTAGAGAATTAGGCCTACCTATCACAGAGTATTGATTGATGAACTATTCAGTTCGTAGATGATAGTGAATCGGCATGCTGTAACGTCAATATTCTAAGCATTATAAATAAAAAATCCCACTGAAATAATAAATATTCAAATATTATCATGACACTCGTTGGAATATGTTAGCATCGGCATGAGCTGTGAGCGATATGTCATACATCTAGCTAGTCAGTGGATTTTAGCAGTTAATTGTCGCCAACATAGGCGCCGGCTTTTATTTTTACATGGTGTGGCCAGATGAGAAAAGCGAGGGGTTTGAATAAAAAGGTAGGAGTTTGAAATTGTTTAAAATTTACCAAGTTACAAATTTAGCATCAATTTATCACGGTTAAGTACATGCGTAAATGCCCAATTGCCCTTGGATAGGACAAGCTTCATCGTGTTGACAAATTACGCGTATAAGTACGGGTAACCTTGCCACAGAGTCCAGCGGTTAATTTGTGATTCCTAGATTAGAGATTCAAGATCAACTAGGCTATTCACTAGGCTATTCATCAACACGCACGCGACTATCGAATACGCAACCTCGGTGACGATGAATTATTTCACAAATTAATATGATTGAAGTCTGCTGTGGAATCTGTCCTGTAATGGCACCGATTTCAAGTGATTAAGGCCTGTCATATCTTTTGATGACTTCGCTTTAACACACACCTTCTGATGTTTTAGTATTAGCGCTAAATAATTACGTCCGTTCGAGTCTGTACGCAGCAATTGCGCTGATTCAAAGTTATTCAATTTCACGCTGTGAGTCTTAAGCCAGTAGGAAATAGCAATCGCATAAGTAGAGATTGGCAAATCATACGAGGCCTGTAGCAAACACTATAGTTTAGGCCAGCGATGTTTTCAAATGCGCCAGTCCTGCTGAAGACTCAATAGTTCAGGCTGGTAATGATATCAGGCCTAGCCTGGTGCATGTGATAGTTCATGCCAGCGGTTATGGTGTGCAGGCCTGCATGCGGATGCGCTATATCAAACCAGCAACGATAGCACACATCAGATGTCAATGATCAATTTCGCATACAAATGATTCTTGCTAATTTGTAGTACGGTACGTAATATCGATATTACGAATTAGTGAATTGGCATTTCAAAGGGACGGGATTTCTAAATGAGAAACTCCCTGGCTGCGTAGCTCCTAGGGCAGGGGTGGGCAAACTACGGCCCGCGGGCCGCATGCGGCCCGCAACACCGTTCTGTGCGGCCCGCGAGAGTCTAAGGAAATTTATTAAAAATACTGCTAAAATGCGTACTAAAAATCAAATTAATGCAGGGAATTTATTACACTTGTTCTTAGTATATTTCAACATGATAATTCTAAGGCAGTGGTTCTCAAACTGGGGGGCGCACCTCCCTTGGTGGCGTGAAAGCATCTGAAGGGGGGCGCGAAACTGAGCTCAACTGAAAATTTTTCGCGCTTCGCGCAACTTACATCCAATTCGTGATTATTGCTCTGAATTTAGTCTGAATTTCATATTTATCATATCTCTCATCCACAGTCGTAACCTTCCATGGCATCAAACTATCCGTTAGGTTTGCTAGCATCCTGCTGCTTGCGTTTTGTGATATGACGATAAGAGGGCGCGAAATATTTCACCGTAATAAGGTGTCTTAAAAAGTTTGAGAACCACTGTTCTAAGGTATATACTTCCTACGTTATTTTATTTTTAATTTCTGGCGCGACAGTCCGATCTCAAGGCCAAATTTCAACCGCTATACATCACAGAAATCCTCAATGAGATTGACAAAATTCGGATCACAAGTGTGCTTTCAGATTGGCTACTCCTGTTTTGATTATTTAAGTGATGAGCTTATAAAAAACGATTCACACGTGTCTTTGGTAGATTCGTTCTCCGTTTGCGTAGAATTAGGGTATTTATATTTTATCGACACATAGTAGAAGCGTGTTTGTAGCTAACATGGTTATGATGCTGTCAGCATTGTGTGTTCTGGAATTGAACGATAAGTGGATTTAGTAAATCTATGAACAGATCGCTGCTCACAGATTTAAATTTCAATCCTGTTCTAAGAATTGGGACAACCGACTTTCATCTCTATAGTTTTGACAAATTGGTTATTGAGGTCGACCAGCCTATAAAATCTCGCCACTATTTCTGACGCGTGTACGATATCATCAAATCAATGTTAGGTTTGTTTTAAATAAGCATATATATTATCTCCATGTCCTCACTATATAATCAAATACCAATATTGCGTTTTGGTTTGTAATCCCAATTTTATATAGTGCGGCCCGCGAATGGATTCAGATGTTGAATGCGGCCCGCGAGCTCAAAAGTTTGCCCACCCCTGTCCTAGGGTTTCAATACCGATAACGCGCTGGTCAATATCAGCCAGGGGCTTACGTATGCCGTAGGCCCCGATCAGCCAGTCGAATGTGATCGTGAAATGGTGCGATTATAATTATCCAGGTGTTATTGCAGCAAGAGAAATATGGAAGCATGTCGCAACCTTGAAATACAAATCCTAATGGTTTGATATTCGATCCGCGATATGGTTGTCCTTGATAAAGT
Organism: Botryllus schlosseri; assembly: GCA_000444245.1. Classification (NCBI taxonomy): domain Eukaryota; kingdom Metazoa; phylum Chordata; class Ascidiacea; order Stolidobranchia; family Styelidae; genus Botryllus; species Botryllus schlosseri. Next base: position 316 of record ATSW01015660.1, on the reverse strand, counting down.
CCGTCCATCAATGAAGATTATTGGAACAAGGTTCCCGTTCAAACTAATCGAATAAATTCAGAATTTGCGCCACCGAGAATCTTGTGTTGCATGAATATTTGACAACGCAATTCAACGGGGTGCACTGCACAATGCGCGGTATTAATAACAAATGAGACACTGACAATTGACATCGAGGTAAGGTTGCGCATAACCGGTTAATTCAGTCGATCCCTAGAGCATTCAAAACTTCAACTATATACTACAACGTGGGTCCTATAAGATCACACAAAGTATAGTGTCATAGTGTCATATTTGTATTCACTGATGATGGATC
>ATSW01015655.1:0-16146 GCA_000444245.1 Botryllus schlosseri | reverse complement strand
GGGGGGGGGGGGCTGACGAAGTGCTGTTACGGCTCTGATAGTAGCATATAGTAATATTTGGATAGTTTGGTATCGAAATACAGTGCTGTACATTGTACAATACAACGAGCCTAATGTAAAGGTAACCTATAACTCTCGTGGATTTCATGTGATTACTGCCAATTGCTGCAATATAGCGCAGCTTCTATTCATTAAATACGCTACATATACCGGTATTGTTTTGACTTTCTGTAGCGAAGAATTGATTTCCCGCTAAATTCGGCCGCATGTGAGTTGACTCAAAGTGTCCGAATTAAGCTGTGTCGACGGTTGGTTATATATCGTCCTCGTTTAATGTTCATCATATCTATTTCACAACGCTCTGTGTGCATAATCATTCTCGTAATCATCGGAGTCATTATTTTGATCCGTCCTAGACTAGCAATTAGGGATCGTGTGAACGTAAGGTTCAAGTTCGCGTTCGGTGTGTAAACTTCATAAATTTAGAGGTTCACGTTCACAAACGAACCTTGGTAGGTTCTGCACTGTGAACCTGTTTCATGTATTACAATTTTCACTTCATTATAACATCTTTAGTGGAAATTTATTGCATTTCAACTGCGGGCCACTCTATGCATGGCACTGGCAGCGTAAATAAAAATCGAAACTAAACGAGCATGCACTTTGACAATCTCAATAATTTTACTTGGTTTGTTACAAAAGTACGCTCGAAATATCCAACTTTCCGTTTGTGAATATTTAGTGACTCTGTGCTGTCAACTTTACCCGCAATCACACAACATCAAGAGTGAAAAACACTACATATGTAGGATTGTAGGCATAGTCGGCTGATGATGCTTATTCAACCAATCAATGAATTAGATGTCGTTGTCTGATGCAAAAATGTAGCAGGCGTACGGGGTCAATCTTGACTTCATATGCTTATTGTATCATAAAATCCAAATCCGTGCGATTGGGGCGTTGTTTGTTCAGGCAATTTGCAAATTTATTGTTCGCGTCACAGACGTGCCAAACATCATTTGTGATGGCGCAATTCATCGTAAGAATTATCATCGCTTAGAATTTATAATAAAGGATTTCACTCGAATGTGTTAGTCACACTGATTTCAAAAATCGAACTATTGAGCGACTTCTCAATTCTCAAAGTATTCGCGGTAACATAACGTTGTACTACACGCTTACATTTCAACTAAAAGCTAGTTACCAATCAAGAACGTGAATAACTATATGGCGCTGTATGCCATTTCAATTTGTGATTGCTACTGTCATTTCCACGCGGTATATCAGGAAGACGATGTGCATTTGAAAGCTGTGTTGTCCTACAGGCGTCGCCATTTCCGCTATTCTCTTTGATCAATCAACATATATCGTGCAATATTTATACCTCAGGAAAAAGTGAAAATTTTGCAAAGTGCCATATCTTATACGCAAAAGAGCCATATATGGCCCACAAGCCGCAGGTTCCCGACCACTGTACATTAATATAGGCTATCACTTCACTGAAATGTAGGGTTGGAATTAGCAATATGACGTCATGAGGTTCACGTTCGCGTTCACACAGATCCTTTCAAAAAAGGTTCACGTTCACACGAGCCTGAACCTTTCAGAGGTTCTTACCACTCCTAGTAGCAACGTAAAATGCAACACACAAGACGGCAGGGGCGTCTGATGTTGCATGTTTTGGATGCTATGATACGGCCAACGGTTGCAAAGCGCGCACAGCGAGGTCTACAATATCAGAATAATGATTCTCTATGATCAATAAACTTGTAATGGCAAGGGTCATATAATTTCTTAGCTTTAAATATTCGTGTCTTACTCGAACCGAATCATCCCAATTGATACTGGTTTTGGATACAGGTAGGCATACTCGAATGTTGTGCCCGCCCCGCCCTAGCCACAACGCAATGAAAATGGTAGATAACGAATTCTGCTGTTTTGATGTATGCCATCGCACATCAGAGGTACATGATAATATATGATATAACCAATGATTATCCATTTCACAGGGTAGATTACCGCAACAATTCAAATATTTTTATCAAGCATCTTTGCAAACAACATTATGTCGACCGTAAAGATACAAGAGGCAGAGAATAATCTAAAGCAGCTGCAGTACGAATCGAATAAATGGGATCGTATTATGGTCTCGAAGGCCTGCATCGAACTGTTGAATTTCTGTAACGAGCAAAGTTTTTCGGATTATTTGTTATATAACGCGCCGAAGGTATATATGTCGAAGAGAAGTCCATGCACGATTCTTTGAGATAACATACAAACTTCAGTACCCGTACCAAAAGTTCAAGAACGAGCCGAAACTTATTAAATTGAACATAGTCATAGCGCTTTGAGATCCGAATCTCAATTGTCATTATTGTCATTGTCATCATTGTCATTGCATTCGACATATGCATGTAAAATTCTGTTTAATGCAGTACCTGAGTACTGAGTAGGCTACTGTATTTCTCCAGTGTTAAACAGTTCTAACGTCGATGCATGTGATTCATCTGCGTTGCGGTCAACGTATATTTTCGCATCATATTTGTTCAGCGCAGCAGGTACTACTGTTCTGAGTTACTTGCTTCATTGCTACATTCATCCTGTTCTTCATCACTCGGAATCCATATATATTCTTCGCGATTTTCGTCCAACGCAGCAGGTACTACTTCTGTGTTACTTGCTTCATTGCTAGATTCATCCTGTTCTTCATCACTCGAAATCCATATAGATTATTCGCGATTTTCGTCCAACGCGTTGATAACTTCCGGAATACTTTCAATAGCATTTTTGATATCATTTGGGTCATTGGTCGGTTCCTGCTCTTCATCACTTGAAATCCATATATATTATTCGCGATTTTTGTCCGACGTCTAGATCATTGCCGGAATGTCTTCGAGTTCAATGCATTCCACAGTATTTGATTTCACTGCTTGATTAGACATTGCGTGATTCTTAGATACGTTACTTCAGACTAGTCTGCTGAGTGCCCTCGTTCGCTCCATCATCGAGTACGGAATGCCGGCGTACGTCTTTGCCCAGACCACACAACTGAAGAAGATCCAGGTTATCCAGAGTAAAGCTTTACGGATCTGTACAAATGTCATGCGTAGCACCCCGATTTGCGTGATTCAAACCGAATGTCGTGAAATGCATCTGCGGCACAAGTTTATTTCAATGAATTACCGGTGTCACCTGATGAACCAGGACCCGAGAAACTCGTTCAGCCAAATTATGGAAGATTCCTGGCATGACATTTACAGTCTCACAAATCAAAGCTTTCACACATTCAAACACGTGTACTAAATCCCCGCTATTCGATGACTTCATATTGGACAGGTACCGACTTCCCTCGTCTCCTCCCTGGTTGTTACCTCAACCAAGAGTAGATTTATCTCCTCTCGGAGAATACTTTACGCAGCGTTTTTGGAGCCTATAACCAGACTTGTTTAAAGGGGCACTGCACTCAAAAAATGATGTGGTCTCAAATTGAAGGGCAAAACGAAAAAAAAAATTTGGCCGCAGCCGTTTTCTTCAGAACGCCACCGTAATGGAGCTGCAATTTATTGGAATTTCCAGAAACACATCCGGCTGCAGCCGCTACTAACAGACTCGACCACAGCAAAACAGACTTTTAAAGGTCAACTATATCGACCAAAACAACTTTAGCTCATTTTGTAGAGTTTTTTATGCTGATTCCAATAATATACATCCTAACTTCTAAAATTACGTATTTTCTGAGATATCGCAGTGCAAACTGCCGACCTCTGAGAAACGGCTGTAAAATCAGCAACTGTGTCGATGACGTACTACCATGAGGATTTTGCCGATACATGGAACACTGAATGGGATGTCTAAGTCAATCGTTGGTTGTTGTCTTCGCCTAAATTACCTGATGCTGCGTTGTTTTGATTCGTCATGCCCGACTGGACTATTCAATCTTCATTTTATGGTACTTTAGGTTCTTATAAATTGCGATGGCTTGTGTAGAGGAAGTACAGAAGCCAACGTGTAAGGTAGGCAGTTCTGTTTCCATCTCATGTATTGATCCCATGGAAACGCCACCTCGGTAAGGACGAGGACGGCTAGCTGCCCCGCACTTCAATGAAAACAGATGCAGAGAGCAGAAGAAAAGCAAGTCCGGAAAGACCCTTTTGCAGTCCAATATAAGGAAGGCTGCTGTGCTCACCTATGTACAGTGTTTTTCAATAAGCTGCTGTAGTCGGAGTAAGAGAACTTTGCCATCACACTTTCTCTACCGCAAAGGATGCTGTACAATTAGGCTTACCATATACCACTGTGATTTTAGCTCTGAGCGAAAAGAAGACCTTTTTTTTCTTTTTTTATTCTTTTTTTTACTCATCCACCTGGCAATGTGGAGAGAAAAACGTTATTTTGAGCTCTGAGCGGAAGTGAAGACCTTTTTTTTTATAGTCAACCGATCACGAAGTGGGAGAAATTGACCGGTTTTCGAGAATTCTTCTCCAGTTTTGCATGTCTGAAATTTCTGAAAAGTGTCCTCTTTTTACATTTCCAAAATATGGTAAGCCTAGGACAATGGTGAAGAACGACTTCTGGAGGCACATCTGTCATTCAATCATTGACCAGTTGACCACGAGGTGTGGACAGAACCCCCTTCCCTTGCTGCTGCACGTGCAAGATTGCAACGAGATCAAGCCATACATCACGATGATGCCGTGTCACGCTAGGTAATTATTATTTCAACCTCACTTTTCCCAACAAATTCAGAGTTTTGTAACTTCAAACAACCACCCCTGATCTAGGCTTACATAAAAAACTCTTGTCCTGCTGCTGGCTTTCACATAGATATTGAACCGGTGTTACAATAAAAATAAAGTAAATGGAGTGTTAGTGAGTGTATATGATTGAATTTCTGCTGTAAATTATTATTGCAGAAACATTGACAATGGCCGAGGGCATCATGCTGGAGCATAACATCAAAAAAAGAAAATTCGCCGAATAATTCTGGGAATATCACTCATTCACAGAGATTTATTGAGATAATTTCCTTCTATGAAATTATAATTTTTGCGACTCTGTATTTATTAGAACCCAATAAAAGCTTTCGACTTTTCTGTATGTATTAGAATCCAGAAAAAAGCTTTTGAATAAAGCCATTTTATTACATACAAAGATAAAGTGGAAGTAGCAGTCAGTGAGAACTGATCAGCGACGTCGGAATACTTCGGATCCAGTGCATGCGGCGGAGCTGAATTCCTTTGAGTGAATCTAGTCAGGTCTAGCGTCTCTGAAAATTCAATATGTATTAGTTATATGCAGGCCGTGTTATTTTTGGCATTTCAGGAGCCAGATGCCAAAACTGCCCAAAATAAAAATTTGAAAATGCCAAAAATAAGCAATTTTTGGCGTATGCCAAAAATAACACGGCCTGGTTATATGCATCGGTCTTCAAGCTTAGATCGTCAGCATACCGCACAATCTTACATGCATGCATTACACCAATTGTTTTAGACGCGCAAGTCCAATCATTTGACGGGAATTCCTCAATAGTGTCGGAATCAGATTTACTAGACACCGTGTAGCTATCAGTTGAGTCCACCGCTTCAGAGGTTGACATTATCCCACTTCAATACATACACCACAGCCGCAGCATCAGAAATCCTCATGGTAGTACGTCATCGACATGCTTCATTGATTTTACTGCCGTTTTCGTCTGTGGTGGCATTTTGCGACTTTCGCTGCTCGATATCTCAGAAAATACGTAATTTTAGAAGGTATGGTGTATATTTTTGGAATCAGCATGTAAAACTCTACTGAATGAGCCAAAGTTGTTTCCGTCGATATAGTTGACCTTTAAGTTGCTAAAGCGGAGCACCCGAGTCAACTGTTGCAGAAATCATTGAAGCTTAGCCGATTACCCATCAAGCACCGCGCTTTCGAAATTGCCCGCCTTTTCGCAATTCTGCTGTCGGTGGCCCGCCCACTCTTCACCTACGACTTTCAAACGCAAATAGACAAATCTTACCGACTTTCCTGCGAGCTTCTTTCAGGCCCATTATTGTTTTTTAACAATAATCTACAGAAGAAGCCATGGATACGAAGTATTCCAAACATTTTCCAAATTTTGAGCAACCCTACTGTACATGGCAAAACCCAATTTGTAATGCAAACAATCATTCACCAGTTAGGCTCCCTTTTTCTTGGACAAATGAATTCAGGCCAAGACTAGGTACGTAAGGCATATAATAAATCGTGATGCCACTAAGCGAGCTGATCCATTGGAACTTGACTTCACAACTCTATGCAAAGCAAAATGGATTCCACCAATGTACGATCTTCCTTTTGCAGCGGAGTTCAAGTTTTATGGGACTGTGAAGCTCATTTCTCTCTCTATAAGGTCATTTCGAAGATTAAATATATATAATTTTGGGTACTTTTTCAGTCAGTTTGGCAATATTTTACGATAAATTTGGCTCTCAGAGCCATCACGCAGTTGGCAACACTGCGGTATTAACATCAAATAAATGGTATTGTCTACTCTTGAATGGTAGTGGCGTGTGGCGATAGTTGGTATATATGTCCTTGTACTCTTGACGCACATTTTCCAGACTGGTACTAGTCATATGGCAAGGTGTCAACTGTATGTATTTGGTTATCGAATTAATGACTTCTTTCTATGGCAGACCTGAGCAGAGTGCGGTCCGCGAAAGGTTGAATGGAATTCAAAACATAAAACTTGCTCTTTGAATAAATAAAACCGAAGGCTGTATGTCGTGAACTGACTATCGAGTCGACATAACTAACTAAAGCTTTATTGAAGTAAATGTAACCAAGTCGGCTTTAAGCACATACAACAGAACACAACATTCAGCAGAACAGAAAAGGATAGAATCCCCTTCCCTTCGTTTTGTAAATGCACATATAAACACTAACATAAAACTCTGGCTAACAAAATCACCATACCGATCCGGTTGGCGCCTAACTCTAGTTGAACGCCTAAGCTCGGCATCCTGATTTCCACTTGAATCATCTGGCGCATCATCTGAATGGTTGGATTCGCGGGTCTGTTCGTCAGATGACTTCAGTTCACCATTCGAACATTCGCGACTTTGCTGTGGCAATCGACTGGACAAGGTTTAGCTTGTTGGTTTTCCGGGATATTCTAAGGTGCTTCTTCAGCAGGAAAACATGCCAGATCGTTGAGTGAGATGTTTGACTCGCGCTCGTTAGTTCGTCGCCCTTATTTCTTCGTCGCCCTTATTTCTGACGAATTTGCGTAAGAAAACGGGTCCTGGTGTCAATAGCCAGGATGGCACGCTATTTCCCACCATACTTTTCCTTGGAAAGGAAAAAAATCGATCTAGTAGAGGTGCAGAGTAGTGAATGTATTGCATGAGGAAGAGCTTCATCCCAGCACGATTCTGAGACTCCGGTGGATTTCAGAATAAGTTTTACAGTTCGCCATAAAGTTTGATTAAGACGTTCGCACTGAGAATTTCCTGTAGGGTGGTAAGGCGTAGTGAAGCTAGTAGCTACCCCGCAAGAGTGTAAATAATCTTTCACTTCTTTGGAGACGAATTCGTCTCCTATTCGTCTATGACAACGACGATGAACGGGGATTTGCTAGATTTCAAAGTACACTTGAAATCTACGTTGATTCTTTCCCACGGCTTCGTTGCTTTCACAAGCACTTGCGGATTGCTTCTGTAAAAATTTGGTTTGAATTGAGCACAAATACGGCAACGAGCGCAGGTTTCGCGGACGTCATTTAGGGAGAACGAAAGATTTTTTGAACGAACGAAATGATACAGCCTTGTGACTCCAGGATGACCGAGAGTATCATGTATCCGGTTTAGATTAGAACTCAACTCACAGGGTGCATCAACTCACAGGGTGAAATTGATGCGCAATATGACGATTTTGTCCGCGAAAACATATCAGTTCCCCCGGTTCAGGTACAACATCATACGAAAATTGACCAAGCTCGACACGCCACAGCTGAATTTTGGTGTTTTTTATTTTTTACCTTTGGATTTGCCGTCGAACAAGGACGCGACGGATCTCTGATCAGTAACAAGAGCATGCAAAAAATGAGCCCATTTACGAACTGCCGCTATTATTCAGGACGCTTCTTTCTCAACGGAGGAGTGAGTAGCGTATCTCGCTAGGCGATAGTGCTTTAGACGTGAACGCGACAGGTCGACCGTGTTGACTGAGGATAGCAGCAATGGCAGCATTAGAAGCATCGCACTCTATTGTGAACGGAATTGTCTCAGAATAGAGGCGTCAACTAACTCGCGTTTTAAATCGTTGAAGGCGTTGGTCGCACTTTCCGCACTTTCGAAAAGCGGAAATTGGTCAACGGAATACAATGGGCGGATTATTCTATCCGAAAAGTTTGGCAACCATTTAGCATAATATGCAAACATGCCACACACCCGTTTTAGTTCGGGGTTGGTACGCGGTGGCAGTAAATCGATCAACGGCTTTAGTCTTTCTGGATCAGGTTTGATCACGCTGTGTGACACGCGATATCCGAGCAAGTCTATTTCCGTTGAACGGATGATCGACTTCGAATGATTGAAAGTGATGTTAAACCGTTCAACAGCATTTAAGAACGCGTTCAGATTTCGATCGTGGTCGTCGTTATCCATGCCGCAAACAGTTATATTATCCAGAAAGGGAAAGGTGCCGATGAGCTTGTCTTTAATGACGTTGTCGATTATTTTCTGAAATGCTGAAACTCCGTTGGTCACTCCAAATGGCAATCGACAGTATTAATAAAGATTTCCACCAGCTTCGAATGCCGTATATGGACGATCATCAGGTGATAGCGCCACTTGATAATACGCGGACTTCAGATCTAAGGTACTGAAAACTTTGAAACGAGCGATGTTGTTGACTTGATCACCAATGCTTGGTAAAGGATACGCGTCTGGTAAAGTGTACCTGTTGACCGTCTGAGAGAAATCTATGACCAGACCATGCGCTTTTTGTGTCGGCCGTCATTGACGACAAGAACCTGTGCCCGCCAAGGCGATGAGGACGGCTCGATGATGCCTTCCTTCTCAAGTTTAGAAACTTCAGCTTTAATGAATTGTAGATCGGCTTCGCTGTACCTTCTGGATTTAGTAGCGATCGGTTTGCAATTCGGTGTCATGAATTTGAAAATTTGCTGCGCTTCGACACATGCTTGAGCAACTTCGCAAACGCTGTATCTCTGATGAGTTCTTCAATTTTGCGGAAATGTGATTTACAAGCAAATGTAACCGTAGTAGAGTGCGGAGTAGATCGTAGGTGAATTTCTTTGGCGTACGCGGTGCTTATGAAGCTTTCAGCTGAGCCGGATTCGATTAACGCGAAGGTTATGTGGCATCCGATCTTGATCACTATCCTTGCTTTTATGAGACGTTTGGGTACTCCGATGGCGCTGAACTACGAGATCATTGTAGTTACGGTCTTGTTGTCAGTGGCCTTCCTCATGCTAACAACTAGAATGACTCGTGACCCCACAATAGCCACACTCGTTCCGTTTCGCAGGACATTTATAACGGGGGTGGAATGATTGACCACAAAAAAGCACTCTCGATCAGTTTTGACTGTCTTGCTGATCGAGTTGAGCCGCGTGCGAGTTTCTGCAGATAAATGTTCGACTATCGGTGAATCTGCTAGCGGCTCGACGCCGACAGATGAACATGGAGTGTTGCAGTAGATACCAGAGCTGTTCTGGGCGAATTCTAATGATGGGGCTCTTGAAACCGCCAATTCGAGGGTCACAGACCCGTCACTCTCCAATATTCTCTGCCTGATAGCGTTTGATCGAAGGCGTCGCGGATGGATTCCTTGCGATGATCTTCCGCTAAAAGAGCCTTGAATGCAGGGCCGTAACAGCACTTCGCCAGCCCCCAAAAACTTTTGGTCTTGGGCCCCTCTCATATGTTGACCCCCCTTCAGCCTCTTCGCTTATTACTACTACTTACTTATCCTCTACATTGGGGGCAGTTTATTGGGTCAGCTTTTCTCGCCTAAACGTGCAAAATAATTCATGATTCAATCGGTCAATATGATTGGTAATTGCATATATGTTGCTATCAATATTTATCCTCTCTCTGCTCACGCAATCAGATTTACAGGTAAAGCTGAGTGAGGTGTGTTTTAAAAGGTGGGACCCCTCAAACATCTTCGGGCTTATACCTGTTGGCAGGAATGAAACAGTACTTCGTCAGGCCCCGCAAAAAATCTTTGGTCTGGAGCTCCCATAGGGTGATAACCCTGCCCCACCATCACCTTGTTCGCTTTTGCTACGAAATGAGTTGTAGTGCTTAGTGAGCCAGCTCGAACATTTTTAGAAAATTCATTATAAAAACGGTCAATATGATCGGGAATTGCATGTATATTGCTATCAACTTCTTATCCTCTCTGCTCACGTAATCAGATCTACCGGTAGAGCTGAGTGAGGTGTCTTGGACACTGTAGAGCCCGTCGGTATGACTCCTCAATATGATGTTATTTCGTGACCTTGTCTGCTATATAAAAAAATATAGAATCGCCATAACGTAGGCTACGAAACTAAAAGACGCACACGATTTCAAATTGATATTTCTTCACTGGCATATAATTTTTCCTTGCGGGATGGTATTTGTCTTGTAAGGTTCACATTGCCAAGATAGTATATTTTGTATAGTAGATTTTGTATGTAACGAAGTTTTCGATCTGTACTAGGGCATTCCTTTTCGGCCAAGGTTTTCTCGGTACCGATCGTTCTGGCACCCTTCTCGGAGTCGCATGTTACAAGGCCTACTTTATATGTCTTGGTGCGTCGTGGCGCGGTACAGGCCAACGCTAAGATGCCCATTTCTATAAATCTTGCGTATTTTTTCTTGGGGTAAGAGAACCCAAAAATCAAGATAATTGGCAACTTGAAATCGCGACTAGCGCGAAACATTTTTGAAAAAGTTGTATGCTAATTCACGAAATAATTTTGGGCCCCCTTCCAGCTCGGGACCCCCCAATTGTGGGGTTTGGGGTGCGGCAGTTACGGGCTTGTTTGAATGTGCAATCTTTCGCTAGATCTGCCAAGGCACGGGCAAATTCCTCAATAGTCTCTTCGCTCTTCTGAGTACGATTGACTAGCAAGTGGCGAATAACGATTTCGTTCTTTTGTTTTATGTAGATTTTGTCGAGATGTTCTATTGCGGCATCGTAAGTCGAACTTTCTTCAAAATAGGAATAGACTCATAGGAATAGACTCACGAAGACACGAAATTTGTTTGTTTAAGATATTTAACTTGTCGATCGGTGTATCCCCACTCAATGACGAAAGAAAATTATCGAACGTCTTCTTCCTATGCTCATACTCTTTTTCAGCGGATGGGCAATCAGCACTGATATTGAGCTTGTCTGGTTTTAGAATTCTTTCTGCCATTGTTGTATGTTGCTTGAATTGTCGTGAACTGACTATCGAGTCGACATAACGAACTGAAGCTTTATTGAGGTAAATGTATCCAAGGTGGCTTTAAGCAACATACAACATAATACAACATACAGCAGAACAGAAAAGGATAGAATGACAAGACAATGGCGACACAATGTAACGTGCAACAGAAACAATCAGAGGAAAGCAATAATTGCCTAATTACGGATCACAACACTGTATCAACTGAGCTGGAGATTAATTTACTGAGCTGGAGATTAATTTACTTTGAAGCCGGTTCATTAATGTGCTACGATTACGCTGCGTACGTATACCTCTCATGCGTAATCAAGATTCAAANTAAAGGTAATGTGGCAAAGTATGAGTAGTAATTTAAGTCGCAAGTAATCACTCTTTCCATTTCCAATCTTCTTTGTTGCTATTGTCACATTTTGCATTATGCGGTATGTGTTTCAAATTGTTACGTGATACGTATCCTAATCCCTTATTCGCAAAACAAGTCAATCAGTGCTCGCGATTCCTATATGACTCATATCTATCACCCGTAAAGGATTAACGGCCATGCGAAAAAAAAGAAAGCCGGCCTTGTGACAAAAACACGAAACACTCGGTCAAGGGAGGGCTAAGTTCAGAAGAACTGCAAGCATCGCTTAACATCAAGGCTATTTAAGCTGCACAGTGCTCACTGCTAGGAACGCAGCGACCAAGAAAATAAGCTATGTAGTATTGCATATACATTTCAGGGAAGAGGTTCTTAAACTGGGGGTGTGAAAGTATCAGAAGGGGGCGCGAAGCGCTCCGCGTGATTTACCCCCAGCTTCTACTTTTTGCTCTGCGTATTGCAGGGTTGTAATGACTCGAGTCACGTTTTTCAGATGACTCGACTTGACTCGAGTCATTGTCTCAAAATCCGGAACTGACTCGACTCGACTCGAGTCAATTTGTGGATTGACTCGACTTGGACTCGAGTCAGTGCGCATGACTCGAACCAAGTCATATGACTCGAGACTGAGACCGACGTTTCATTGTAATTTCGAGGAATAGTAAAGTAATCACACTATTGGGATTTCTTCTCTTGGTACTGGTACTTAAAAATGCGTCCCGAAACTGCTAAAAATGACGAAAATTAGTATACTATAAATTCGAACCATTCGATATCACCAAACAGAGTTATAAAAAGTGGATTCGACAAGCCTTTAACTCGAAACTGGCAGTGAACACAATGACTTGGACTCGACTCGAGTCATAATACCATGACTCGGACTCGACCCTCTGCTCAGTGACTTGGACTCGGACTTGACTCGGTGGTGAATTGAAAATGACTTTACTTGACTCGAGTCAAAACTATAAAACTAAGATTGACTTGTGACTCGGAGCCTTGTGACTTGGTTACAACCCTGGTGTATTGTCCGACTTATATATTTCAGAATTCTCTCAACAACCATAACCTTCCATGCCATCAAACTATCCGTTAGGATTGCTAGCATTCTGGTAGCGCATTTTAATAGTTTGTGATATTATGATAAAGGTGCGCGAAATTTTTCACTATCATTACGGGAGGCGCACGTAAAAAAGTTTGAGAACCACTGTTATTTCATCTTAATGGAAGAACGTGGATAGGGGTTTGAAGACAATTGATAATGTATCATGTTCAACATTGTTTCGAATCATGACCGCATAGTTCAACATTGTTTCGAATCATGACCGCATATAGATATTTTTTTAAATTAACCGCCATTTCTCATTATCTAACGTCAAGAGTGTTACTGGGCAGAAATTAGTGTCACTGGGCAGAAATTATTGACAGTGTAATTTAGAAATAAAATTAAGATACGCTGAAGAATATAGCTAGAATTTTTCACTCGGCCTGCCAGCGTATTTTCTACTTCTCATTTGGCCCGCGGAGGAAAGTAATTGCCAACCCCTGTTCTATGGGCTTGTAATCAAATCTAAAATGTGGTTACAACTATCCGGAAATATCCGTATAAAAAGTCATAAATATCCGAATCCTATCCGACTGCCACAAAATCGTCTGATAATATCCAGTCCGAATTCGTCGCGAGGAGAGTGTCACGATCAGGGTTGTTGTAACCATCAAGTCCAAGTCGGCGGACCGAATCTGTTTCATTTCTATGATTTACCGTTTGTTCATTTTTGCGTCCGTTTTTGGAATTGGAATTAGCTTCCTAAATATAACACTAATTTTTCTGCTTAAATGGGTTCCTAGCTTGTCACAATATGTCAATCGGTTGCTCGGATATTCGATTTAGAAAATTTCCGATCATGTTTTATCTGGCAAGAGCATTTCTGTCCGTGACGTCGTCGCACGCGATCGAGTCGGATCAGATTCTTCATTCGCCCGAGAACGTGCACTAAGACGTTCGTGTTATGTCTGGTGAGCTCATTTANTATAATTGTATCAAATTGTATAAAATGTAATAACGGCTATATACAGATTTGAAAGACAAAGGCTTGGTATCACTAAAATACGTTGACGTTTATATTACTGAACTGAGTTAAATCTGCGCTGTGCAGTTAGGTTACTGTTTTTAGCTGACGTGCCAACATCATGGTTTGTTGTGCCGATGTCCTTGGCTAATTATTGACTTTTATTAGCGACAATACTTCTAACATACACACGGCGACCGGCGTAGGATTTAACCACCTGACGCTCACACCGGCCCTTTTAGCACCATATGGACACAGCTGTAACATTAACATTCAAGCATACAACTACTTGGGCCTGTTCTCTCTTCCGTAGTACATTTAACATGCGAACTACTGGAGGCCTGTAGCCGTAACATTCAACTGCAACTACTGGAGGCCTGTGTCGGCCCTTGTAGTATCATCCGGACACTGCTGTGTAACATCAACATTCAAGAATACAACTAGAGGCCCATGCTCGCTCTCGTAGTATATTTAACATACGGACATTGTAACATTGAACTGAAACTACTTGAGGCCTGTGTCAGCTCTCGTAGCATGAGCATCATTAAACATAAGGAAACTGTAGGAACATTAGAATATAAATCACGCTTGAGCCGTCTCTTACCGACCAGATTGCATAGCTGAGCATTTATATAGCTGAGCATTCTTGAATGCATTGTAGTCCGTCTTATCGATGTGCTTACGGAACTATTCAATTCAACTGCTACACCACGGTCTCGTAGCGATACTGAACAGACGTACACTGTCGTCAAAGATTCGAGTGCAACACACCTGTGGGTTTGCTAGAAAGTCTTAGTTGCCAAGACGTACGGGTACCTTGTCGGATTGAATTGATTGCTGCCCGCTCGCAACAAAGTTTATCATAAGTTATGCTTCTGNATGTAAAATTCACTCTTGTCGGTTCGCGAGAAAGGATTACAAACGACAAAGCGCAAGTAACGCACCTGTGCAATATTAAAATAACCCTTCTTCGCCAGGTAGCCCGAATAAATTAATTATATTTCGGTCTGTACCACTCATTTTTTTTGAAGTCCGCGCGTGATCTGGATCTGCGCATTCGTAGTGTCCAAATATTAACGCAACATCCTAATATGTATTGCCAGAACTTAAACTGACATACTCGTCTCGTAAGATTTCAAGAATTAGTCTTCGGTCGTAATTCAGCAAACTCTAAGATTTCAAGCATTAGTCTTCAGTCGTAATTCAGCAAACTCAGCACTGTGCTAACTCACTACAATAACGCTTAGGGTAACCTCGCTCGATGGGTTAACCCAGAGCACCGCCACCTCGTTCATGGTCTCACAGATGGATGGTCATGATGAGCCTGTGAAATCCGAGTGGATATATTGAGTCGGTAATACCTGGCGATTGATCGAAATTAAAACTTCAACTGCCACATTGGGTCTTGTCAGTAGTTATATAGATCGCTCGTGAGGTGGGGTGGGGTTCTTATGGGCCCGCTCACATGTCGCCGCGAAACTCGTGTTGGCATATCGCGCTTTTAGACCCCCCCTTCCGCTGGCACATCGCCATTGGTTCTTATGGGTGCGTTCGCATGTCGCACTTTCAGGTATAGTCATCTCTCGCACATCGCATGGAAAACTCGTGTTGGCACCAGACATGGGGTAATCGCGATTAGTAATCGTAATCGATTACGACGATTACAGCATTTTCAAGTAATCGTAATCGCAATCGATTACATTCGAAAAAAATCCAAAGTAATCGTAATCGTAATCGACTACTTCACATATCTAATCGATTTTTTTGTGAAAGGACGATTACTTTTTATTTGTATAATGAATATGACATAACCGAACATTCGCGAACAAGGAGGAGATATTCTACCAGGTTATTGATAGCGCAAACGGTTGATTTTCAAACGCCACTTCTCATTATTACGTCAGAAGCATTAGCTTTGCTCGTCCTTGCGTAAGAAGTATCCACACGTAGTAAATATATATTCGATGTACATTGTTGTGTTATTGTTAGAACAGTGTAAGCCACGCTGTATGTCAGGTTATCAATACACTCCAGACGGCACTACCTCGCAGCAAGATAATAATCACCACTCTGCCTAGTTTCTAATAGTAACTTATGTATTGATGTTTGGGTATGCTTAGATATAGGCTACACAGTTTGACCGTTGCTGCTTGGCGAGCAGTAGGCCTATCTATGTAATATACGTACGTCAAATAAAACATTACGATGGTTAAAAGCAACAGCTGCTGATATATATCATAACCGTGCCGTTCTTTGCCGTTTCTCGTAACGGCACCTTGCAGTAT
>ATSW01015653.1:0-12573 GCA_000444245.1 Botryllus schlosseri | reverse complement strand
CCTTGGCAGTCTCAGCGCTGACTTTTCATGAAACAATTGTCATCGATTTTGATGCGTAGTAAGGTAAGTCTTGTTTTCACTATTACCTAGTCCGGTTCATTCCTATCGGACGACTGATAAAATGTTATCAACATTAAAATGGCCCGCGCAATGGTTCGTAAATCTCATGTGACTCTTTGGCCGAAAATGTGGGCCACCCCTGTCAAACACTGACTAGTCTATGTTAGTTGTAAGAATTGAATGGTGTCATGGTCATAAAGGGTGACAGTGTCTATTTGAAACTTCCGGTACTTCCATATTCTAACTAACTTGATTTTGAACTGATATTATATGCATTCAAGTTGGATATGCAAATGTCAGTCCGGGACACGAATTCACTACTGTAATATATCTATATATATATACAAGATGTGTTTTCCCTTAATATTCATTCATCCTTTTATTCAGGAGTTTATGGAAAAGCGAACATGCGTTCGTGTTTGCCTGTTCTCTCCAAAATGATCTTTGGATTGAATACATCAATTCCACTGATATTATGCAACCGTTTGGATAAAGGAACAAGTGGTGTGGTTGTATGTGCCACCAACAAAGATCTATCCCGGGATGTGATGACACTATTCCGACAGCAAAAAGTACGCAAAAAGTATTGGTGAGTTGTCTTTTATATACTATAGCCATTTTGACTTTGATGCCATGTACCAACTCTGGGAACGGCAAAATTAAATCACAGTCGGTTTGAATCCGACTCCTATATCGAAGTCCGTATTTAGTCACTATTTTTCAGTAAGTGAAATAAAATACCAGTAGACGTCAAAATATCGGTGTCTCCAGGAGTATGTGTATTCAAAAATAACTTTTTTTGCAGACGTTTAGCCATTCACTTGTTAACCCTCCTACCGCCGCCGGCCTCAGGTCCGAATTTTAATGCATTTAGAAAAAAGTTTATAAAATCTGAACCGCGGAGTTGAACCGACACCCAATATATTGCTGTAATCGTGAAACAGCTGCCCGGCCTAACCATCTGAGCTACTCTCAAAGCGAGAGAGAAACAGGTGATGCCCCTGCCCCTATAGCCTACCAAGAAGTGTTCTCAACTCTTTGAAAATGAAGAAGAATTTGATTTTTTAATTTGCGACCACGTCATAGGTCACTCGTTTTTAATGTGCGACTACATAGATCTGCTCGGGATAGAATCATCGCCTGACTGATTTCACAGCAATATCAGGATTCTAAATTGACCTGAGTGAGGTTCTTACGATAATACAGTCTAGTGTAACAACCGCTGATATACCGATGGCTACAGCGAGACTGAACGGATCACTACATTTATGTATTACTTTCCATTTGACCAAAGGAAACTTCACAGCCATTTTTGACCGACTTGCCGAGCGCTAAATTCGATCAAACGGGTAGTAATGGAAAGCTGCTGCTGTACTGATTGCGAAAATATAAATTGTATTCTGTTTGTGGTCCTGGAACCCCCAGAATCAGCCTCGGAATTTAGATTGTGATGGCATTGTGACGCAACAATTCTGTCTATCAAAACGAGAATGTAGCTAAGAAGAAAGGGCCAGACAGCACTGTTGCATCACAATGCAAATTTCGAGGCTCATCTTTATTTTGATTAGGCCAGGGGTGGCCAACCTGCGG
Organism: Botryllus schlosseri; assembly: GCA_000444245.1. Taxonomy (NCBI): domain Eukaryota; kingdom Metazoa; phylum Chordata; class Ascidiacea; order Stolidobranchia; family Styelidae; genus Botryllus; species Botryllus schlosseri. The sequence goes on along the minus strand of ATSW01015653.1, from coordinate 10,923 downwards.
ACATATGACCGCACGCAGCTGTAAAACAATAATTATGCGACCGTACACACATTATCAAATTGTAGTGGCCGTCAATATGCAATTTGAATCAAAGAAGTGGTTACCAAATATTTGGGGGATTTTAATTCAACTTCAAATTTTCTTTATGCTTATCACGATTCTGGGTGACTTGGATTTTTCGTTTTTATTATAATAGTCTCCTTGCAATCTGAACCCACCGTACAAATGCGAACCGCAGAGGATAATAATGCGCCCCATAAAGAAATACCATGTTAGAATCATGTGCGTCTCACGAATGAAGGTTTTTCTGTTGCGTTTGAGCGATTCCAATAAATTTTTACTACACCGACAACCGACAATCCAAGAAATAGCATCGTGCAACATACTGGATGATAAAAACCGGAAGTGCATTATCACTGATTTTGTGTCCATAATTTTCAAAGACCCTCTCTATCAGTTCTGCGGGTTAATCTGATCACATGGCCTGCGAATGGATAAACATTTGACAGTAATATATATGTGAAACTACTAGTATTATAGGCAAAATTCATGAACGAGATTGAAAAAATTTTCGTGGTTCCAGTTCCTTTTCCTAACATTTATACTCGCGAATTTGGTACACAATAGTGCGCCTGCGGAGTGTGTGGCTTCTACAATTAGAAACGTTTATACGCAAGGTATATCTTGAGCAAGGTCGGGCAACTTCTGCAGTCGGCGGGCTTGATGAAATACTTGGCGCGCCGGATTACATCAATCGCGTTTTATCCACGCACGCATACACAAGGAATAAATCGTATTTAATGTTAACTTCAACTTTAAAGCATAGAGACCGAAATAGTATTTAATGAATTGACTAACCTAATGTTCTTTATTAGCTGTTGAGGTGAATCAGATATCTGTCGTTGATCAAGTTGTCAGCAAGTTCGTTAAACTCAGGCTGCATGTCCGATATGGAATCAGTTATATTGGAACGCAGTCTTGTCTTGTTAATGTTCATGGTCGAAAATGTTTGCTCGCAAATGTATATAGACCCGAACAGAACGAGTAGTTTCAGGACCCTCTTTCTCAGGTTGAGAAACTTAGATCCATTCTGTGACGCATAAAATTGGTCAATACTTTCACATCGTAATTTCACTTTCAGGTCATAAACTAACTCTGCGGGCCGCTCAAAATCCTTTCGCGGGCCGTATATTGCCCACCCCCTGATCTAAAGTAATCAGCGATGTCACAGCACACCTCAACAGCTCTCTGCGGTGCGAAGCTCGCAGTAGCCAATTTAACATGAGTATTTATCGTCCGGATGTGTCATGACAACTCTCTGCTGAGATCCGGCCCAATGTGCTATGTATGTAATCGAAATATGTCCCGTGAATTGCAAAGGTTGAACACTGAACACCCATGATTTAGGCTCACTACGGAATTTTTGTCAAGGGTGTACGAGTTTTGAATAAACGTTAAAAGGGTGTACCACGACGAAAAAGGCTGAAGAGCACTGTCGTATCGTGAAAATGCCCTGGGCCAAAATGCTGGTTCCTATAAAATATTCGCGATTCCGCAGGCTACACAGTGCACATGCACACTCCTAGACTAAAGCATCCGAACGGTTTCATACGATATTAGGTTGCCGTATATATATTTTTGTGGATTTCCCAGAATCACAAAATTATGTCATGGTAAATCGTGCACAACGCGAAAAAATATGTCTAGGACAGTGGCTCCCAACCTTTTTCGACTCATCGCCCCCTTTTCAAGCTCCACACCGATCATCGCCCCCCAAATATTGGGAACCGAAAAACAGCACTTCGTCAGCCCCCCCTCCCGAAAGAAAACGTTGGTCTTTTGGCCCCATAGGGTGGTAAACCAAACCCCAACCCCTCCTCAGCCAGTGGGCTTTTTGTCGCTACATAACAGCTATACCCTATTTCATGTACTGTTTGGTGAGTCACCGTATTTCGCCTAAACGCACGAAGCGCCACAAATTTATATAATTCATGTTTGAATCGGTCAATATGGTCGATGTGGTATGTTGGAAAAGGTAGGACCCCTAAATAATAATTAAACATCTTCGGCGGAATCGTTGTTATATTGACTTCTTTACATGATGCTATTTCGTGACCTCCTATATCTGCTATGTCAGGAGATATGGAAATCGTCAAAACGTACCAAACTAAAAGACGCACATGATTTCATATTGGTATTTCTTTACTGGCAAATAATTTTTTCCTTGCGGGATGGCATTTGTCCTGTAGGTTTAAGGTCGCCAGGACAGGAACATTCGACGCCAGCCATTGAGGCGCCTATGGACAATTAAACATATATGTATATTGTATATATCTTGAAGTTTTCGGTCAGCACAAGGGCATTTCTTTTGGCCAAGGTCTTCTCGCTGCTGATCGTTCTGGCACACTTCTCGGAGTCGCATGTTACATGGCCTCTAACTTCATATGTCTTGGTGCACCGTGGCGCAGTAATGGCCGACGCCGAAGTCTCCCATTTCCATAAATCATGCGTATTTTTGTTGGGTGAAGGGGACCCCAACATCAAGATACATGAAAAAGTCGCTTGAATTTCTAAAAAATTACTCTATCATTCATGTTAATTCACGAAATAAATTTAGGCTTACTTCGATTTCGGGCCCCCACTCCCAATGTGAGGGTTTGGGGTGCGGTAGTTACGTTCCCGACTCCAATATAGCCGTTTTAACGCGCCATCACCCCCCATCGCCCCCTTCGTCCGTTTTCGCCCCCTATCGCCCCCCTAGACCGCCAAATCGCCCATGTTGGGAACCACTGGTCTAGGATAACTAAAACCTGCTCTAAAAGTCTCTGTATTATGTTGATTTATCAAATAATTTTAGCTTTTTCCATTGTGACAACTTATGTGACATGTTTTGCAACGTGTTCGTCAAATCATTTAGCGTGCCACAAATGGCACACGTGCCAAGGTTTGCCGACCCTTGGCCTGTAAAGTAGGCTACAAACTGTAAAATGTCAAATGATAAGTTCACCGACAGTTCAAAATCTACGATACAAACGAGATGCAGGTTGCAAAAAAATTTCAACTCGGTCAACAATTTCGACATTTTTTGACCTAACGCTGCAATTTTGATCAAATTTTGACTTCATTTGACATGTAAAAAAATCGTTCTAGTTATATGACTAGATTGAATGCTTCCACCAAGGCCATCGCATTCTGATTCTGAATTCATGACAAACTTACTAATTCGATTGGTATGATTATTGGGAGCTGTCAAAACTCTTTGGTCCAGGGAGTCACACATTACAGTGGGAGGATTCAAATCAAGTCTTCTTTTTTCCACCGTTGAGTCTACAACATGTTCTAGAATTTTATGCATAATGCAATTGCTGTCTAATCTGATACACCGAAAGTAATTTAGCATATTATTGCAGGGGCGTGTGTGTTGGACTTCCTACTCCTCGGGAAGGTTTCATCGATATTCCTTTGGCAGAGCGACACATTGAATCTGTGTTGAATATGAAAGCTCATACCCGAATGACATTATGTCCAAAACAAAGGTAGACTAATAGGTAATAAACTATTCCTCAAAACTTCTGTTTTCTAATGAGGTGATGTTTCACATTGGATTCAGACTGGATCAAGAAACTGGGAAAATTGTCAAAGCCTCACACCGAAGCTCAACCACTGCTACAACTTACTACCGTGTAATGGATGCTAATCAGGGTTTAGCGTTTGTGGAATTCCAGCCTGTTTCGAGTAAGTGTTCGAGTGTTGTGGGTCAGCTTCTCTAAGGTGTTTCAAGTTTTAAATCCTCATTGAAATCTAATTCATCTACAATTGCAACGCATTTTCAATTAGGTGCGAAACATCAAATTCGTGTCCATGCATCAGAAGCACTGGGCTGTCCATTACTTGGCGACCACAAGTACTCCAATCCTCAAAAACTGCTGCCTCAAAGACTTCCGAAGACTCTACTTAAATTGTTCAACATGAAGGCAACTCGTACCCGAGATTTGGGTATGCACCTGCATCTGAAAGAGATTATCATTCCAGGTGAGAACCACTGTCAGATCTCCAGAATGTTTAATGCAGATTTCCAAAATATGGTAAGTCTACATAAATGGCCTAATCTACAGCAGCTATGCTAAGTACAGCAACAATTTAATCAAATATTTTAAAATGTGATTTTTTTCGTGCCAAGCGTGAATTCACAATAGTAAATCACATTTTAAAGATGCATGTGGTATGTCAGTCTGCAAAGTCCCGTCAAATAAAGCCTACTCGAAAATACATCGAATTCCCCTATTGTTGTTGCTGCGGCCCGCGGCGCCATGAACAAGTAGGAAATTGGCCCGAGAGTACATTTGAGTTTAAGACCTCTGTAATAGAGTGTCTTCGGATATACAGGCCATGGCAGTATTGACCCATATTAATGTGACATCATTTTCGTTCAATTGTGCTACGCAGCTAGCATCTTGAGAACAAACTTTCATTGATCGGTCTGTTAATTTTACAGGAATACTGGAAAATGCGTCAAAACCCAATTTGCTGGTGACTGCAAAGGCTTCGGAGCATATGTTCAAAACATTGAAATTATTCAATTTGAAACCAGGCCAGCAAACGGACTTCAAAGGCCCCTTACCCGTTACTAGAAATTCAAAAATAGCGGGTGCCAGTATGCAAGAACTTTTCCATGATCCCTTCGAATCAACCACAGTAGACACTGATAATGTGCAAAGGTCGGACTGCGTTACCATTCATAAACCTAAGATTAGAGTCAAGTTTCGGTCTTGATCGTGTTCCACTTTTAGCCCCTGTGCAATTCAATTTCTTTATAAAAGATTCCCTATAATAATTGTGTTCAAGATAGTCCTTTTACATGATTGTCTCTGGAGATTGTGAGGCGATATACGACCAATCCGACCATGTGAAGTATATTGAACTACTTCACACATTTGCAATCATGCTCGACTCTTCTCGCACAGGTAAAAACTCCCATATTTCGTTGCGCAAGCACGTTTTCTTTCGTGATGAGTGCGACTCCGCCATTGCCTGATCTAGGAAACGATAGTTTGCTTATGTGCAGTAATAAATGCATTCATCTCTCATGTGGAAAACGAATGAACTCTTTCCGCGTATGTTAGGGTTGTTCAAAATTGACCGACTTTCCAAAAGTCATGGTTTTCAGCAGGGTTGTAATGACGCGAGTCCGACTCGAGTCATCATTTTCTGATGACTCGACTTGACTCGAGTCATTTCTCAAAATACAGAAATGACTTGACTCGAGTCAATCTGTGTATTGACTCGGCTTGGACTCGAGTCATTGCGCATGACTCTAACCAAGTCATATGAGTCGAGTTGCAGACGGCCAAGACCGACATTTCATTGTAATTCCGAAGAATAGTAAAGTAATCACCCTATTGGGATTTCGTTTATTGGTAGTGGTACATGAAAATGCGATCAGAAACTGCTAAAAGTGAGGAAAATTAGTATATTATAAATACGAACCGTTCGATATAACCAAACAGAGTTATAAAAAGTAGGTTTGATAAGACTTCTATTAAAAACTGAGCAGTCAACGCAATGACTTGGACTCGGACTTGACTCGGTGGTGAATTAAAATGACTCGAGTCAAAACTAAAATAGGGAGATTGACTGGTGACGCGGAGCCTTGTGACCAATGTTCCCTCTAATTTTTGACGAGTCCGCGCACACTCGCCGACTCACTGCGCAGACCCTTGGACAAGAGTGCGTAACGACTAAAAAAAAGTAATCACTTCGGATTTTTTGTGCGCAGCTTAGATTATCTGTACGCTGAGACCGTGTCAGCACTGCGCAATTGCGTACGTTGCGCATCTTAGTGGGAACATTAGTGTGCAATATGCATGTGCATTGTGCATGCCTCCTCTCTACATCGCCTAGGCCAGGGGTCACCAACACGCGCCCCGCGTCGTCATATTTTGCGGCCCGCAACCTGATTTAATATTTCATAAGTACGCTTACTAAAACATTTTGAATGATAAAATTGATGACAGTTTAAGAGTATTGTTGTTGTTGGTTGTTGGAGAATTAGTTGACATGAATGGGCCTATTGCCTTGACGTTCAATGGCCCAGACTCTGCCAAGACCGAGGCGCCTGGAAAACGACTTGGGATACCACAACATCCAGCTCTACGAGTAGATAGTTTTCCAGCAGCAAGTACCGTGTCTAGCTAACGGCAATATCGATTCTTAAGTTGCTGAAAATGTCGTCAGGTATCGTGCGCGCTGCGCAGCTCATAGTTCAAAATACAATGAAAGTGATGATCAACTGATCATGATATGATTTTGTTTCATTTGTATATAAATTTTATTGTGCTTGTGTTGCTGGGAATCAGCCTTTCATTCATCATTGTGACGCAACAATGTCGCCTGGAATAAGCAGCTCGGAGCAAGTGCGCAGCGAGAGCGGGAGTGTGAATGCTCAATCGCTTGCGCAACAATGGCCTTTACGCTTGCAATTTGCGCCGCTCCTCACTTGCTTCCAGACGGCATTGCTGCGTCAAGATACTAAACTTTCTTACAATCAAAAATTCGAGGCTGGTTTTTGGGGGTTCTAGAATCACGAGCAGAATAAAATTTATATTTTCGTAATCGGTACCTTTGGTAGCTTTCGATTGATAACCAATTGTATAAGATTTCGCGCTCGTCAGGTCTGTCAAACATTACCGTCAAATTGCCTTTAGCCAAATGGAAAGTGCGACGTATACCAATCGCAGTGAACCGTGAGATTTGCTTGTATTCATATTGAAGTCAAAATTTTGTCAAAATTGTAGCGTTAGGTCAGAAAATGTCAAAATTGTTTCCAAAGTCAAAATTTTGTTATTGTCTGCTCATTGTAAATCATAAACACTCAAATGAAACAAGTACGTTGACATGTTATATGCTCAACGTACCGGAATATCCTAACTGAAGCATAAACTGCGTGGGCGTTGCATGGTTCTTATATCAAGAAGCGCATGAGGAAAATTGTGATGTAGACACCATTTTCAGAATGAAGCAACACGGTGTGTCACCAGCAGTGTACGCACAACTTCAGTGTTGTCAGGCAACAACTGCTGCTGTTGAACGTTCTTTTCCATTCTAGGCAAGCTACGTAGTAAGGACAAACACTGTCTACCCGAGAATGTAGGAAAGAATCTTTCGTTTTACTGCAACAAATTTTATTATTTCTCCCATAATACGAGATGTAACTACTGGAATTCTTCATAGAGTCCAATCCCGTTAAAATAAAGTTTTTTCATGTAAATATTTGTCAGTTTTTATCGTCAAATTTTTTTTCGGGCTATAGGCTACTACTTCGTAAGGACATACAGTACCAACCAGAAATGAAGATAACTAGTACAATTCTAAATTTATGTGGGAAAACACCCAATTTTCATACGTTTGGTCAAAATTTCGTTTTTCAAGGTTAAAATGTCAAAATTCTGATTTTTTCAGGTCAAAATCTTCCGTTTTATATGTCAAAAAATCGCCCTAGTGTTTGCTAAACTGTGTGGCCTATTTTAAATCTATTGAATTCATGCGGCCCGCGGCCTGTATGAAATTTGAAACGTCTACCGTGATGACAGAAAAACCAGGACTTGCATCGCCGGGAAGGTACCATACTGAGACACTAATCATGGTCGAGCGTGTCAGGGGCAATTGTAACACTGTTACTTTTGCCCCGTTACAATATGTTATCAATGCTGAAGGTCTTTATTCATATGTTGGTATAACCTCTACCCTACCTCTACTGCATGACGAACAAGACACGCAGTGACGCAGGGCCATACTGCCGAGCGAGATAGTGTAATGGTTTGGTTATGCACCCGGCTTCTCGATCGGTAGGTCGTGGGTTCGATCCCCGGCCGGGTCATACCAAAGACTCGAAAATTGGTATCCGCAACTACCCTGCTAGGCGCTCAGCAATCACGGATAGCATGGCGGAGAAAAAACGGGGACGCAGACTAGATGACCTCGCGGCCGTACTTAATTTTGACAAGTTTGTGACCTCATGTATGTAAATTCTCTATTTTCGCTCATAATGTTAAAATTGAAGTCTACTACTTCTAGGGATGGTATGAACCTCTGAAAGGTTCAGGTTCGTGTGAACGCGACCCGGTTTGAAAGGTTCTGTCTTAACGCAAACGTGAACCTCATGACGTCACGTGACGTCATATTGCTAATTCCACCCCTACATGTCAATGAAGTGATAGCCTATATTAATGTGCACGATGCCTAGCGACGACTCGGGCCACATAATGCCACAATGCTGACGTTTTAAACGTCGCCAAATGTATCAACTGGGGCAATCAAATGATATCATAATTCCATAAAATCAATATCTTCCGTCGCTTTGCCAACAGTTTCGACGAGGACTTGCAACGGGATATAAGCTTACGCCTCAACAGTCTCGGCCAGGCCGGACAAGGCATTCGGCGTCTGAGTATTTCTACGTTGATACTGAGCAGAGTGTACAACGGGTTTCTATTCTTGCTACCAATATTACCCTATTAACAAGTTACACAGCAGTAGCCAACTCCGCAATTACAAGGATTTTTTGTTTATGATACAATATAGCCTACGCATATGAAGTCAATATTGACCCTGGTCCCGTACGCCTGCAAGATTTTTTAAATCAGAGAACGGTATCAATTCCAGTGATTGGTTAAATAAGCATGTTTCGCTGCCTACATGTAGTGTAGGCCTATTTCGCTCATGATGTTGTGTGATTGCGGGTCAAGGTCACAGCAGAGAGTCACTAAATATTCACAAACGGGAAGCTGGATATTTCGAGCAAACTTTTGTAACAAAGCAAGTAAACTATTTGAGATTGTCAATGTGCATGCTCGTTTAGTGTTGATTTTATTATGTTGTCAGCGCCATGCATAGAGTGGCCCGCAGTTGAAATGCAATAAATTTGAACCAAAGATGATATAATGAAGTGAAAATTTTAATATATGAAAAGGGTTCACAGTCCAGAACCTACCAAGGTTCTTTTGTGGACGTGAACCTCTAAATTTCTGAGGTTCACACACAGAACGCGGACGTGAACCTCACGTTCACACTAGGGTTGGGACTTCGGGATCAAATTTGAAATCCCGGGATCGGGATTTTCCCGGGATTCTCGCTTCTCAATCCCGGGATTTCCCGGGATTGGAAAAGTATTAAAATACACATACAAGCTACACAATAGGGCTGTTCAAAAATAACCTTTTTCCTGAATCTTGCTGGGTACGTTATGAAATCGTTAAGTTGCCTTAAAAAACGACGCACACCAAATTTGAATTCATTCCAACCAATATTCGCGGGTTTCGTAGAGTTTGAAAATTTTGAATTTGCCCAAAAACGCAAAAATTTTTTTTTCAAATTTTCTGCCAACCCCATGCAATTGTTGAGCTGTCTTCAAAAACTATGCAAAACAAATTTGACTCAATTACAAGCCGTAGAAGCGGAGTTATTTCAGTTTTTATTTGATAATTCTGGGATTATCCTTGATCGGTGTATAACCCAAGAATTATCATCGAAAGAGGTTTATAGTTAGCGATACAGCGCCTTCTTGCGTGTATAATAACTCTATATTCGTTCATCGGTTCAATATCAATGACCACTCCATCAGTATTTCAGACAGTTAGCAAAATGCAATGACGTTATCATGCTTCATACTTCGAAAAGGCAACTTGACTTGAATTGTGACTTGACTCGTGACTTGACTTGGCTTAACTTGACTCGACTTGACTCGAGTCACCTCCAAAAATCGAGTTGACTTGACTCAAGTCACCTTTGAAAATCGATTGACTTGACTTGACTCGAGTCGAAATGTGAAATGACGCGTGACTCGAAGGTATTGACTTGATCCCAACACCGTTAGACACCATATACTAGACGACAATTGCATCATATCAACGNAAAAACTCTTGCGCCAAAAGATCGCAGCCATCGGACATATGACACGTGAGAGCGATTCGGGTGTTTGGAGTGGTTTTACGTTGTCAAATCCGAAATAAGAAATTTCCAGTTAAATATTGGCGAAACTTGAAATTTCAAAATGCTGACGCTGTGACGCAGGCTGCAGAAAATGTTCTCGCGGGCCGCATGTTTGANACCACTGTTTTAGACAAATCAGCCGAGTTTGTGACACTGCATTATTACCAAAATAAGAGANATGGCGCTACGTAATCCTTGGTAGATNNTNTTTACAAATCCCNGGATTTNATCGGGATTGATCCCGGGATCGGGATTGCTTCAAATCCCGGGATCCTGGGATCGGGATTTCCCGGGGTCCCAACGCTAGTTCACACCACCCCTAATACTTATCTTCATTTCTGGTTGGAACTGTCTGTCCTTACGAATTAGTTTGGCCTGAGAAAACTTTTTTACTCAGAAACTGACAAATTTTTACATATTTTTTTCATTTCTACAAATCTGGACCTCTGAAGAATTCCAGTAGTTAGGCTACATCACGCATTATGGTGAAAATATTTAAAATTTGTTGTAGTACAGCGAAAGGCATATTCTTGAGTAGGAAGTGTCCGTTCTTACTAAGTCGCTTGTCAAGAATGAAGAAAGAACGTTCAACAACAGCAGTTCTTGACTGGCAACACTGAAGTCGTGCGTACACTGCTTGTGACATACCGCGTTTCTTCATTCTGACGTTGTCGTCCACATCACAATTCTTCATCATGTTCTTCTTGATATAAGAGCCAATGTTCACGCAGTCTTGCTTTAGTTAGGATATTGCGGTACGTTGAGCACAACACCATGTCAACCTATTTGATTCATTTGACCGTTTATCATTCGCAATGAGCACACAATTGACCTCCTGCGACGGTAGGCCTATAGAGTAGGCTATAAGCTAAAAAATGTCAAATGGTAAGTTCACCGACCGTGTAAATATCTACGATACAAACCAAATGCAGGATG
>ATSW01015651.1:0-14984 GCA_000444245.1 Botryllus schlosseri | reverse complement strand
CGTGCGGTCCAATGAGGCAGGTGAGGCAGTGCCTCAGCTGCCGTCTGGGTGAGTAAGTGAGAATCGTGAAAAACCCTCGATGAGTCGATGAATAATTGATGTTACGTCGATGTTCATGATTAACTAAATTTGAACATTTTTGTCACCCAACATCATCAATTTGCATAATTATTATTCAATAATACAGCGCGAAAGGGGAGGTGAGGCACAGGTGAGGCACGGGTGGGTCGTGCCTCACCTGCGACAATGCAATTCATCATAATAGCTCGGAATTCATAATAACTGGTATCAATCAAATGCTATCGTCACACTGGTTTCGAAAATCCAAATATTAACATTGTAAGATCACCAGAACCCCCTCAAAATCGCCAACGAAGGTGACATTCGGCTTTATTACAGACAATGACATCGCAAAGAAACAATGGTCAGGTGAGGCACAATTGAATTTGCCTCATCCAGCATTCGCTAACAATTGGACAATCGAAGCTCAGCGAAACGCGCTATCGATTTCGGAATCCAATAGTCTTGTAGGAATTATATAGTAGCGACGGCCAATAGCCTACGTAAAGCCGAAAGCGGAGCCAATACATTCCCTTACTCATGTAGCTGTTATGCATTTTCCATCCATAGCTACGTTAAATTGTGGTATGCCATAGCTACTTGCATAGGCTGCATTGTCGTGGTTTGTTGCCTTTATGCTGTGTTCGACTGCAATACCTATAACCCGTAATTGTGGTATATGATAGCTATACTTACATAGCCTGCGTTGTCGTTGTTTGTAGTCAGTGGTGCCACTCGCAGTGTATTCTGACTTGACCTAGTGTCCTAGTGCATTTTCCTTCGAAATTCGGCAAATCTAGAGTTTTTTACTGAAAACATATTTGTAACTGAGGATGCTATTTTCATGTGCTTCAAATAATTTATACCGGTACTTGAAGATATAGTAATTATTATCCGTCTAAACTTGCCCATTTAGCACAGTAGCAACCAGTCCTGTATGTATTGTAGAATGTGGAATTGCAACGGCTATCAGTGTGCAAAGAAAATGCTCTCTATACCCGCTGCTGCTGTTATTCACATTTCGGGTCTCTCTATCAGTTACTTTACGTGCGTGCGTGTTTGTGTGTGTGTGGGGGGGGGGCGTGCCTCACCAGCCCTGAACCTCACCGCACGTCACTGGTTCAACAGTTACTGTACGTACGTAGATATAGAATATAGGTCATTGGTACGGAATGTATACTTCGATGATGATGATGATGACAGTAAAAATGAAGTCCAGGTTAAAGATACTTTTTGGTTTGTTAAAGACGGGTCTGAAGCCTTCTTCGTCCAAGGAGCCTTATTTATTACTTACCCAATACTTTCAATTGTCAATGTCAATTCACATGAGACGTCACCATTACGGATTCGTGGGGTCATGGCTAACAAAAGCATTAAAAAACGTGTTTGTGTGGATCATCACGCCATGTCAACTTATATGTAGGGCTGGGCATAATGATTCGAGTACTCGAATCTGAATCGAGTAGTAATTTGAATGATTCGAGTCGAGTAGTAAAATACGATTTTTTCGAGTACGGAAATTATACGCTCCTCGCCGCTGAAAGTTAATTTATCAACAAGAATTATAATTTCGGTACTAATTTTCACTGTTGAGGCCTTGAAACCTTCAATGGTCATACCGTAGCATACAATGCATATCGCACAAAGCTACAAACGTTACTAAGAACAACACATTTCTAAAGTCATGATCATTCCACAATATTGCCACCAAGTGAAATGAAATCAGTGTGGTCGAAATAACACCCAGTTATCTATAATGTGATGGATAACGGGCATTATATTATTTATGGTGGCATAAAAAGGTCCATATATGTACTTTGACATACTACATTCGGTTATGACGTCATACTGGGTGATACTCGATTACTCGACTCGAAGCAGAATACGTGATTCAGAATCGAATCACCCGGGTACTCGATTTTGCCAAGCCCTACTTATGTTTCGTTTGTTGCTTTATGATTCACAATGAGTAAACAATCGGCCATTTATTACAATAGGTCTATAAAGTAGGTTCACCGACAGTGCAACTTCTATGACACCAACCAAATGCAGTTTTACTTCGTAAACAATTTTGACAATTTTTGACGTAATGCTACAATTTTGACAAAATTTTGACTTATTTGACATACTAAAAAATAATCGCACTGCTGTATAACTTGTTAATGTTTTACACTCTGCTCAATATCAACGTAGCGATACTCAGACCCCGAATACGTTGTCCGGTCAGGCCTAGACCGTTAAGGGGTAAGCTTATATCCCCTTGCAAGTCCTCGTCGGAATCGTTGGCAAAGCGACAGAAGATATTGATTTTATGGTATTATCATATCATTTGATTGCCTCAGTTGATACATTTCGCGACGCTTAAAACGTCAATATGTACTCCAGCATTGTAGCAGCATGTGGTCCGAGTTGGGTGGAATGAGCAATATGACGTCACGTGACGTCATGAGGTTCACGTTCCCACAGAACCTTTCAAAGAAGTTCGCGTTCACACGAACCTGAACCTTTCAGAGTTTCACACCATCCCTTGATAATTAAAGTTCAGGAATGTCGTTTGCGCTTTAACCTGATAAAGCAGCGGAGCCTCGAAAGCGCGTGTAACAAATAAAGTTATGTTAATTTATAAGTGGACGTCAAATAGGGTACCATGGTCTTACGTTTTCATTTGAGTAAGAATGCCGGTAAATTGACTATCATTGCAAAACCCGTCACCCGTAACTGTCATTTGAAATTCGTAAACCATATGCAAAGTTTGAATATGCTTCTAATCCACAGTCGATATCGAATCAATATACTTCAAAATTCCGTACAGGTACAAATCCTAAACCTGAGCAGGCCTGTGCTTTTCAACAAGTCTGAAACAGCACTTCGTCAGCCCCCTAAACGTAGGTCTAACAGGACCGGGTAGTGCAGAAAAAAAAACTGCAAGTGAATATATTGTTGCTTATTTTATTTCATCATTATGCAATTTCATTTGATTCTCCGGAATGGTATTGCAAGTAAATTATAGCGTTTCGTTATGAAGAAAGGATACGACACACTCAATGTAACGTTGAATGCTTCATTTGAAAATTGAATCATGACTAAGCGGTATCTCTAGTTCAATACGTAAAATATATATCAGGCATATCGGGCATTCCTAAATAGCCTGTTCTCGTTATAATACATATTAGTGCCTTGTAAATCTTTTGTAATAGAGGAAATTCGTACTTATAGTCTGTGTAATATAGGGTTACAAGCCATTTGTGGTACAGAACTTCAGAATAACGCGAAACAATAACTTCATATTGTTAAGTTATTCGCTAAAAGCTTTTCGACTGACCCTCATCAGTAGCGAACGTCAGTGATAGGATGGATCAAATTCGAAATGTAAGAACTATTTTGTGTCTATGACGTAATAATAACAAAAACAAACAACTAGTAGACGGGCAAGAATAAAAAAAGGTCATCCTTTCCATTTGACACAAATCTATCCACTTATTACTTGAATTTAGCGGTGTTGACTGAAAATAAAGGTGATCTTTACGACTCGACTCCTGTGAGGTTTTCCGTTGGTTGACTAAAAAAGGTCGTCTTCCAGGCTCAACTCCCGAAAGAGCTGCCGGACCGTTACTTGAGTAATGATTTCCCATATCTCAGTCCAATTTTCATATACGTTTAACCAAAATTTTCAAAAAAGAGGACAAATTTTCAAAAGAGAACACCTGGGCGTCCTCCGAGGACACTATCGGAAAAGTCAAAAAAGAGGACAAATCCTCTTTAAAGAGGACGTATGGTAACCCTAGTGTAATATATATGCGTATATCTGATAATTAAGAATATATGGCTGCTACTTATTCCGATTTTAAACAATAGCAAAACAACAGCAATCTACTCTGCACACATGCAGACTTCGATACGTTGCAGAGAAATTACGCCCTGCTGTGGTTGTTGTCGTTCGTGGCATTCTCTACAATGGTCATTATTAACACCATGCCGATATTATTTTTCTAAATTCCGTAGCTGCTGACTTGCAGCACAGCCCACTTCTGAGGTTACGAAAATCTAATGGCGAGGAGGAGCCTTGATAAACCTCCAACACTTGGGACTGCGATCCTACCTACATCTCATGCTAGCTATAAGATGTCGTGGAGCTGAGTCGCTTGAAATACTATTAGAATACAAATTACCAATGATCGTTCTACGCTTTTGGAGAGTTCCATACTGTATGAGTGTTGAATTTTCTCGGCGATGTTGCAAGCCAAGTAATCTTTTACGAGGTAATATCTGAGCGCATTGCATTACATTGCATCACGAGAGCACAGGTCGGGTTTAGTCCGGTTGATACTAGTTTTCAAGGATCATAAAAGGAAGTAAGTAACATCGATACGAATTGTGACGCCGAGATTTCGAATTGCTCGCGAAATCTGTAACGATCAATATGCTCGCATTTGATGGATTCGTACAAAATTTGTGATCTCAGATGTGTAGGCTACTTGATCTATTATTGCAAATAACTGCGACTGTATGAGAATTTAATACCCCTTTCCTTATGTTTTCATTTGACTGATGGTTTCTGTGCAGAACGGTGACTGAGTTCGTGCAAGTGCCAGTGACATCGAAGCCTGAATGGCATAGTTGGAAAATTAAAAATTTCAGCTTTTCCATATTACAATACAATTAGAATTATACGTACACAGTGTTTTTTTTTAATTAAATTAGAATTAGAATTCCTGAATTCGAAAAAAATCCGGAATTTGAACGAAATTCCTGACTAGAAAGACATACCACAAAAATCAAGTTTCCTTCAAATCAGAGTAGAGTGCATTCTCATAAGTATCAGAATGCAAATACATGTGCACTGTGCACTGTGCAGTGTACACAACTCGTGGCTCGTTTCGCACTGTATAGTTCTCCTGTAGCAAAACCAGATATTAGATTCGAATTAAAAGTAGAGCATAGAAACATTTCACAAACTAGATCTCAATAAGATTACGGCATTTTGCTCTAATTAGATCAGTGGAATTGTCTCGTTGCCCAAGCCTGCCGAACGGTAGGCCTTGGTTATTTATTCTCTGCAACGTGAATAGGGTGGTGCGTCACATGATCGCTATCGAAATTCCTCTGGATTAAATCAACATAGTAGAGTTTACAAAACGATCGTAGATGCTTTGCGTGAGTGTTTCTATATTGAGAGCAGCCTCTCCCGGTCGGAACCAATGGCACCTGATAATGCTTGCGTCGTTTGCAGCAAGAAATGACCGAACCAGAATGCGCAGCTGCAACAATATGCACGGATAAGCTGTTCCCGTGCCAAACACATAAATCGAAATTAACATTGCGGATTAAAAGACGCGATTGGTGATGTGAAAGGATGTCACAATCGATCGCGCGCACTACACACACAGATGCACGTTTTTTTTTGTATGGGCATGTGGTTAGTCCAGTTTTAGTATGGAATTATCTTCACTTTCGAGCAATTGCTTCTAGTCTTTTCAAACTAATTTCACAATATCTTTTGCGCCGTGATGACAGTAACTATCTTGTTGTTAATGTCGATATGAATATGGACTGGACAATTGACATAAACAACTTACAGACCTTTTTGGAGGCGCGCCAGTTGACAACTGGTTGAATCCATGGGCTACACATCGACTTTCTAGTAATTGCAAGGTATGTTCTTCTCGTTACGAATTGTTGACGATGGCGCACTTAACAATGCAATTTAATGTCTTCTACAAACGACGTGCATTAACAAGTGGAGAGGAGGTGGATCGTGTGAAGCGCTAAATATCTAGCTAGGGTATCGAATGGAATTTATATAAATTTTGAAGATACTCTTGCAGGTACGGATTCTATTGTTGTTTTGTGCCTTCTCTTGGTCAAAGCGATCAGTTCACACATTCCAGAAACACATTTCGCGGAAATACATGACGCACTTTAAAATGATTTGAGAAGATGTGACTTACAATGAATTCCTCACGACTGTCACCGAAAAAAAAACAGTAGATGCCCTGATCACGGATTGGATGTTATTCGGGCGAAAACAGACTCTAATAACAAAGAGTAGGCTTACTCATAAGCTGTATGTGACCATATCCGTGTGGGTTCGTGCTTATCCGTGATAAAAGATTTATTATTGATTTGGAGTACGCCGACGAGTAGGTAATTACAGTAACTTCATAAACGTCGATACTTTGGAACTCCCACGGAAGATATTACCGCTTGCATTATAATGGCTATATCGAATGTATCGATACATTCTGCGATAGAGTTGTTCCGCAATCCATCTATAAATTCGTATCCGCCTCAAGGGCTTGACGTTGATGTATACACATTTCGGGGTATCATTTGGGGTTACCATATTCCCTACTTTAGGAGGATTTGTTCCCCTTTTTTCAAGAAATCTAAAATGTCTCCCGAAAAGGCTCCCGGATGTCCTCCTTTATAGTTTTGAGAGTTGGGCGACCGTACAGATACAACCAAAGATACCGTAAATAGACATGAAATCAGGATTTCGACAGCAAGGTAGACTTGAAATAGGATACTTGTAACCGATTACACGTGGAGGGGCGAGAATGCCTTTTTTAGTCAACTCATCGAATTAGCAGTAGAATTTCGAAATTCCCGTATTAATGAATGTTACTTCATCTTCGGTGACTGGTGAAAAGAGTCCTCCATTTTAGATCTTGAAATATGGTAACCGTAGTAATATAGAACATTCAAATAATCTGTTCGGACTATAGAACTATTCGGGGGAGTTGATCAAGGCGAATGCTTTGGCACTATTTCTTCATCACGTTCCTAAATGCACACACATTTCGGGTTGATACAACTATACTAGATATCCGGCCAGGTGGAAGCTTTCTTTCTGATTACCACGCACAGGACCAATAAGCTTATTTAAAGCTAGTTATTTTTACATATATTGCGCTTATTTGGACGTATATATTTCATCCACCCGCAACCCCGCGTATACACCGTAAGGTTACGCAGAACTGCTGTAACACCAGTTGGAGGTTCGGGCCCGACCGAAGTCAACTTAGGAGGTTTATCTAGGCTCCTTGTATCCATCCGAATCGCATAGGCGATGCTATACATAGGAATAAGCCTGTAAAAATATATTTAAAATATGGATATGTACATATGTAAAAGCCTACGTCAGGAAAGTGGACCTTGCTACAAGTCGGCAGCTCAGGAGTTATAATGAGAATATCGTGGTATAATGAAAATGACCATTAACATAGACGGCGATACACCTTGAACAATAAAACGTCAACAACAGCAACAACATAAAGTCCCGATCATTCGTCGGCATCGGTATTTTATTATTTAAGAGTTCTCGAGTGGGTCAATTCAAAACGAAATAAATCTACTGGTACAGTACGAGCACAATGGTATTTAATAAATTTGAGCTCTGCATGATCTCAAATTACTGACCGAACATTCAATGTCGCGAGCTCGTGGAACCTATCGCCCAGTAATAACCTTTGTTTTCACTTGCTTGCCAATCGTGTGGGCTTAGTTCCGCCCATCTGTGCTCTTGTAGGAATTGTAATGAAGGCAGCGTGGGTGTTTCATTACATGTTATATCATATACATGATTTCAAATTTTATACAATCCCTATTTTTAAACGAATAAAACAATGAATGAATGGACTGGACGCATACCACACACAGTGCTGCAGTAATCCCTGCCTTCCGCACTTAAGAGCTGTTAATTAGATAAAGAGCTGTTAATATTAGATAAAACGTGTATTATATTAGTGCCGAGAAGTGTAAAAAACAAAATTGCTACGAATATCCAATCCAGATTCCCTGACGTGATAAGTCGAAGGTTTATTTGCCATCGCTTATCTCAGATGTATATCGTCTGTTTATGTGGCAGCTGAATAATATTGCCGTATTATGGGATTTCAACGATGCGTCGTATTTACGCAGTGACCCAGCGGAGTAGATTCCTTACTGCAGAGATGTCAGACTTAATGCCAGTAAAGCAATACTGACTACATTTTGAAATGCTCGATAAGTCATTCATTTTCCATGGTAGTCGTTTTATGTTATTCTTTTTTTCTTCCCATTCAGTGTGCATGTGCAATTGTGCATGCATCTTATTGACATCACCTAGGTGCAGGTGAATGTCTGATTTCAAAGTCCAAGTTATTGATGATAAACCGACAACACTAATATCACTAGGGAGATGTATATTTCTATGTTTTACCGTCTTGCCAGTTCATTTCTTCTTCGTTATCTCCAATTTTCGAGGTGAAAGTATTTCAATGGCTATATCTCATTGAAGTGGTCAAAGCTCCAGCTAATCACAGCCGTATTTCTCTTTCATAGATTATATCAGAAATTTTTTTATCCGGAAGCTACCACAGACCCATCTCAAGATGAAAACGCTTGAAAAAGCATCATTTTTCGTCCAGACTTGATTGGAACACGATGTTTGGTAATGGCGAAGTGACGAAATGTGGTTGAAATCTGAAATTGTAATAACGTTCCTTCTACTGTTGGAATTTATCGAATTTGTGTGTGTAGTGTGTATTTAAGGCAATCCATTCTCGTATGCCACATTATGACCGTCCGAGGGCAATGTTGCGTTATTACTCAAATCGCCATTACTCTGTTACATCGACACGACGGGAATCCGTTTCCATTGTATGCAAATTGTACATCGTGCTCAAAGAATAGAATGCTGTGGTCGCTGTGCTATAAAAGGGTTGCCATACGTCCGGAATTTCCCGGACATGTCCGGAATTTCACTGTTCGAACTTGCGTCCGGGAGGAATTTCAAATATATGTCTAAATGTCCGGGATTTTGAAGGCTTGACGTACGGTCATAAATTTTTTCGTAAATCTACATAATAACATTATATTTTTGGGACTATTTATGCTGCACGATATTATTTTCTTCGCGATGGGCGCGATTTACTATCACGTTTGTTAATTTTAATATGGGAACTACCACCCTTGCAAAAACTGCAATAACATATAAATAAAAACAACCATCATTTACTGAAATAAGCCTAATTGTAATAGCAATTATAGGATAACGGTATATTCCTAGAGAGGGTTAAGGCCATTTAAATGCTTTATTGAAAGATGATGGTTCCAAACGTGGGGGTCGTTGGCCTTTATTCTGGGGTTCGCGAAGATGTTGAACGTAATCAGGTTCCAAAATAGACCGCGAGTAAGTCTGGGCATAGGTGCTGACTTCTGTTAGTAATCAGCTCGTCAAGGAACATTTTCAAATTGGAGATGGAGTCGCGACCATAAAAGGTTGGAAACCACTGGATGTTTTTTTTATGAAGCTCCGTGGTGCGCAACGGCTTAAGGCTGATAAACAATCTTATCGGTGTGACATGAACATGACTTGATGTACAATTACGCTCCCTGTTTTTTCGGAAGTCATCATCCTCCACCAGCGCTACCGCTAACTCTGATCATGTGGGCGGAGAGAGGATCAAACTATATAGTAATATATGGAAGAACCAATACTATTGACAGAATTTATTCAAAAAATTTAACGACCAGATGCATGTAGAAGCCAGATGCATCTAGCAAGACCCCCAGAAGTTGCATTGATTACCCTATGGTGGGCTCAAAACCATTGATTATTTTGGCGAGAAGGGGCTGAAAAAAATGTGGTTTCGGTCCCGGATACTCAATACACAGCTACATGCTCCTGAATCGAATTGTGACCACTTCTGGTCTGCATTCGGTCTCTATACTATCAATGAAAATTGCATTTTTAAAGTCTGCTAGTTGCGGTAAAAAAATACGTTATGCATATATGTCACTTTCCTTAGTGTGGTGGTCCAATAACCTGGTAAATGTGGAAACACGAACGGCGATTTAAGAATAGTGCACCAAACCTGAGCTAAGGGTTTAAAGTTGCTTTCAATACTTGATACTTCATCAGTATTATGCCAATTATATTGTTTGCTATATAGCTCAGAGCCCCCGTGACCGTAATATAGTCTTGATAATTCAGCATCCCACTGAAAAGCAAATATAAGGATTTGGAGGTAACATTTTAACATCATCAGACTTATCCGGCCAGTAAGCGACATAAATTGAGTATGGCATCATTGTGCTGGACAGGATGGAGTAGCTCCTACTCAAGGCGCACAATTAAATGACGAAGATTTATCGAAATGATGGTTACTCCAGTTGCAGCTATAATGAAATTAGTAGTGGGGTAAGCTAAAAGAAACGATGCGGTTTTATGTGTGACTCGAAAGATTTTTCATCGAATTGAATGTTATGCATGCACGCTGTAATCTTTATATCAGTATGCGAAATTAGATGCAGGACTCAGTCTATATATCACTTTAAATCTTCGCCACCCAAGGCCAAACACAGCAATAGTGATAATCTTCAACAATGCTCAAAGCATCGTTGGATATGAAGTCAGCTGTTGGTCGCATGTAATCGACGAATCGTCCACTGGATAAAGGATATATCTTATTCACGCGGTCATCTCTTTGAAATTCGGCTGAGAGGATCATTCATTGACGTAAAGATACGCGTTGTGAATTGCAAATTGATCACCATAAACAACTCTAATCACGGAGACCACGATTTGTTATTGAATCTTAGCTGAGCTTCTGCATTACCAATGCAATTTCCATCTGATTCATCGAGCCATTCTGAGATATGTTTCGAAAGTCTTTTGCGTTTCGTTCCTACGAAAGTCTCAAATAAGAACATGGAAAATTTCAGTGTTGAGCTGCCGAGGGCAGCGAAACAGAAAATAAACTGCGCATTTAAGGCGCAGTATATGATTTCTATAGTGGATCCAATTGGAATTCTTGTGGTCAAATATCTTAAAACAGAATTTGGTTAGGTAAGAATCCCAATGCTTTACGACTAGATCACGTCCCCGTGGGCCGTCATTGGTGGGATTGCCCCTACCCACGGAAGTAAATGGATTGCGTGGTTTCGGTTGTTATTATGTAACAAGAAATTTATTAGTCGAAACGATAGATATACTTCTATTAAATATATATATATGTATTTGCAACAAAGCAGAGAATAGTAATAATGCATCAAGAATATGACTCAGTCCAATGCAACTCTACTATAGCACCTCACTTCATCGGGGGCGGTAAAGGTGCAAGTAGGGCGTATGAGCCGTTCCTTTTCTGTAGCAAATATACCGGTATGCTTACGACCCGAAGGAGTAGTTGCGATTTTTATAAGTTTTGGAGTCATGTTCTCAATACTATATTACGAAGATGAGAATTAAATCATAAGATACTATAGGAGTGAAGAGCGTAAATTAGGGTAGGTAAATAAACAGAAATAGCGAAAATAATGAAAGTAGGAACTATTAGGTAGTATAGCTGACATGAACCTTATCCATTTGATGGTCTTACAGCGCCTGTTGTTCCAGGATTAGAATAATGGGTTGTGAAATGCAGCCATTAGACAACTCACAGTTTAAAGAAAATTCTAATGATACATATAAATCTCTGGTATCACTCTTCGTTCAATGCCTTCGAAACCCATGTATTTTGCAATCATTTGAAGTTTCCTTGTCATTTTTGCCATTTTGCTGACATAGAATGTAGGCAACAGTATAAAACTACACGGTTCTGCGGGATGATTTCTATTTCTGTATATTTAATATCAGTACGTACGCCCACAATTCGTTTACATTTGACGGGGTGGTTACACAAATGATGGCTTCATGTTGTATTCAGAAATGGGCTCACGAATTAGCTAAATGTATCTGACCTGTCTCCCCGCAAACCGCTTCGCGGAAAATTGTTTTAATGGTAAAAGCGGGGAAGTTTTGGAGAAGTGAAATACGAGAGGAATGTGAAAAAACATATCAGCGAGTCGATACAAGTTTTATCGTCCCGTATAATTCTCTCATGTATTGACAAAGGAATTTGCCAAAGCAGTTTCGCTATAAGTCACCAACTAATGTTAAGCACATATTCTTGCTTTACCAATGCGGTACATTCATGGCCTATTACAATCATCTTCAATTCTCGTTTTGTATATAGTAACATATTGTGTTAAATGAAATTATTCTTACTCTATTGTATTACTTTCATTATCAAATCACTGATTAAAGTCATGCTTTCAAATGAGTTAAAATTAACCCAACTGTTTCGTGTTCTCTTCGTATTGCGGTGCTGTTGGTAGTTGGAGCTGTAAAACCCCGGTGATCTTGTGGAAAATTCAAAGAAACTATGAAATTTGCGACGTGCTGTTGGTAACCTCTGGGAGTAGGTAATCGTCATTACCAGACTTAGACTAAAATAGGCCTGTATGACCAATTGACCATATTCGCAAGGGGAATAATAATGAAGTGAGTATGGTAAATACCGCAATAATAATAATCTTCGTAGTCTGCGTTCTGAAATGACTGAATATCGATCATGTTTGGCAGCCCGCATATTATTCTCCTATGGTTAGAAGAGCGTTTCTCGAAAACAGAGGAATTAAAAATTATGATGTTTATGCAAATCGTAGCAAAATAACCTCGAGCACGGATACATAAACGACAGGATGGCTAGACGCCGAACGTTGCGCGTTCACAAACAAACGACACTATGAATTTCTAGGACATTATGGGGGAATGGCGAGTGACAGAGCTAATACACAACGAGGAGTCGAAGATAATTCGATTCATTTTGAAATATTTTGTGACCATCTGTATATACAGTACATAACATCCCCGACCTCGCAGCAGGTAATGTGCGAATACCATGTAATACCCCGCATTACTCTCTGCAGTATATATATTATGCATACATATGATATTGCAATTCCGCGCTGAATATAAATGTAATTTTTGAACAAATACCGAGAATAAACAGCAAAGCTATTTTATTGCTTTCTAGCAATTTACGGTTACACCCAATATCCTCGCGCGTGGAGCCGCTGATATAGTATAATTAAAGGTCATGTCATGTGATCTGTAAATGATCCTCGTCTCTGACGTATCACTCTGAATTAGTTATGGTGTCATGCGCTCTCGGAAAGCTTTGCAATTTGCAAATTGTAGAGTACTGAGAATAGTGTGTGTTTGATCTCTATTGGAGATCGTGGATAATGCATATTTTATCGATTTCCGATATAAATCGATTTGTCGAATATATTTTTTGAGGAATGTTTATATGTGACTGTGGTTTTTCGCAAATTTTGTTTTTAACCTCTTCCTTTTTTATTATATTGGGCATATGTATTTTTACATATACATAGAGATTGATAACACATTCTTTCTATCTTTCTTACTATGTGTTTTGATTTTGAAGTCTCGTTACAGTATCGATCATGGCAGAAAATACTAGTAGGGTGTGCTGAACTTAAGTTTACTGGTCACTGACCTCATAAACATCTAATGCAGTGGGTTACCTTGCGTTCGTCGACCGCAAATAGCGACATGAATGTTATCAACGATGGCGCATGATGATCAGAAACGAGCAATAAGATTGACATATAGTAGAGAGAATGCGCCACCAACACTCGATCGGTCTTGCACAACTTTTTAAATCCGATAGAGACGTTGCAGTTTTATTGTTTCCGCCGTGGCAAGGGCTCGTCAATAATCAACAGGAACGTATGGTATTATAGTTTCCAGAAAGAATTTCACCTCACTATTGTATGCAGTTTGCATAGATCACGTGTTAATATTCCCAAGCTCACATACAAACACATCGCTTTACAGTACATACGGTGATACGCCTGAATAGACAATGATTTTACTTCAAAGCGAAAATACCAACTAGTATATACCAGAAATCCGGTTAATTATATTTGAGTGAAGAAAAATACCCTGATATTTAATTGAGTAACACTTGGTTTCAGACTGCCGATTGAGTAATAATCCGAGTCTCCGAGCAAAGTTGCAACAAAAGCGACATTTAATATATGCGATGATAAATCATTTATATCCATTGATTGCCGAAATTAACGACAGTATATGTGTGGCACTCTGAAGCACAGCACCCTTATTGCAAACCGTTAAAAATCTTCTTTGTTTTCAGTGGGTCGTCGATAATTTTTCCTTCACATCTTAATGAAATCAGTACGATTCGCTGTATTGTAATTCTAGTTAGGGCATTTACTGATACCAATGATGTTTTCTTGGTCGTGCTGACGGCTTTCATTAGAAGGCAAAAAAGCTGTTTGCACTTTCCATTGTCGATCTGAGCCCCATTATATTCAGTTCCACGAACGGATATTCGTAAGAAAGGAACGAGTTAATATCGCTTGTGTATAGCCTACTAAATGTTATGACTAATGACATGGTACACCCACACTATACCACATGTTTATACTGAGGACGGTAATCTTGATAGAAGTGAGAACAATATGAAATTGTCAACGATCCGCGATACTGGATATGTAAAGCAATATCGAGACGAAATAAAATTTCGATGTTAAAAATGGCTTACATGTAATTGCATCTACAGACCAAAACTCATATCTCAGATTATAATTCTAACCCGTTGTGGGTCTGGGAGAATATATTATCATGTTTTGGAAATCTTGTGTTTATTTCAGACTAGAAGTGTCTCAAACCAAGTAAGTATACCTAAATTTAGAACTGCGTGTTGTCGCGAATGCACTCTAATCAGGACATAAGTGAGCGGATTTGATACTGCTGAAATCAATTATAAATAATAGTTCCTGTCAAGTCAATGTTTCTAACCACTAGTCAACAGTATATCCGGCGTAAATTATTGCTGCTCTCATAACTCGAAATACTTAGGCTACTTGAGAATGAATGTGATGTGTCCGTCATTCTTACTAGGGATGGTGTGAAGGTGAACGTGAGGTTCACGTTCGCGTTCTGTGTGTGAACCTCACTAATTTAGAGGTTCGCGTTCACAAACGATCCTTGGTGGGCTCTGCGCTGTGGACCTTTTTCATATATTACAATTTTCACGTCATTATAACATCTTTGGTTGAAATTTATT
>ATSW01015650.1:0-15872 GCA_000444245.1 Botryllus schlosseri | reverse complement strand
ACATTATTATTATTATATTGGAAACGCATTATTGTTGGCGGCCATTTTATCGCGATACCGATTGTTCGTAAACAAAGTTTTTGAATGTTCGCATTATAGCTGACGCTAACCCTTGATGACTGTCAGCTCGAAAAGCTTCGGGTAATAAACATAAACATATCATTCAAAGATATGCATTAGTGCACGATGCCGAAATAAATAATATTTTCTGTGCCTCAGGATCAATCTAGGAATGATGTCGCGCCACACTATCTGAACTAGCCTACATTACTGTCTGGTGTTTAAAGTATAATATCTATGTGTTGTAGTCGTCCTAACATCGCAATCTATAGTTACCTTTTCCTCACTAGCCTGCTCCTCGGTTGAACAGCCCTAGCACAATAAAACTTTTCCATTGCAACTCGATCACCGTGTTTCGTAGGTCAATATAATTAAGATGACCAAACTTGAAATACATACTGTTTTCAGACTAAGCACACATGCTACCATTGCAAGAAGGAATTTGATTCCATTTTCCTTTTACGAAAACACAAATCTTCAGAGCACGTGAAACGCCCGTTTCGTTGCCACGTTTGCGAGGCAGCTTTCCCCAATAAAGCTGGTGAGCAATTAATAAATTCTACATCACTATCCCTGTCGAACTATATCAGCTTCAAAGTGTTACATGCACATTATGTAAATGTGGCATGAAAGAACTGGGTCAATCCTTTAATCCCTTTTCTATTTGAAGGTCTTGCAGTGCATATCCGGTCACATACGGGAGAGCGTCCGTATCAATGTAAAATATGCAACAAGGCTTTCACCCAACTAGGACACGTGCAACGGCATCAAAAAGTACGTGAATCTGTCAATATCACCGCCAACAGGCGTCGCCAAAGCGAACTGTAACCCGGATTTTTGATTGTATACATCTAGGGTTGCATTTAAAATTAATAGTTGTGTAAAACACTTTGTTTAAAGCATGTTATAAACAGTGTTTTAAACAAAGGCCTTTAAAAAAACAAAACTGTGTTTTTCAAGTTGTAAAATCATGCCATAATTGTGTAAATACTTTCCGAAAAATATGTTGTATGAGCATACGGACGATTACCACCCGATATAGCCGACGTATATCGATATAGGATGATTGGAACTTTCAAAATAGTCGGTTCAACAATTGGTACAGATATTTCATCAAAGGAGCTATATTTACCGATATTTTCAATTGTCAATGTCAATCCACTATAACGTCACAATTGCATATTTATGACTTCCTGGCTTTAAAAAAATGAAAATTAAAATAAAAACATGTTTCGAACAAGGTTCTTGTTTTACACATGTTTGTTTCAATTGATTTTTGTTTTAAATACAACCATGTACAAGTACATCGCAGAGTGACCGAAAAATTGATGTGTGTCGTCTCGTCATTGGTGAAGTGGCTCGTCCCAAACTCGGTATATATTTTCAGAACCAAGCACACGAGGTCTGGGTACACATGGGTATTTCTTGATTCGCAGTGCAGAGGTACTGCCTATAACAGCATACATGTATGCCTATTGCCTGTACGTACATCAGGTCGGAGTATCGGAAGCCCCACACCCACAGCCGTTTAAACTTGGCTTGGTCTAATCACACAACGTGACTACACATAATACACATTAACACATACAGTGGTGGTCAGTAACGAATTGCCTCTACTTGTTTTGGACTACTGAAGTAAGTTTTGCCTATACTTCCAATACTTACTCGAGTGCGTAATCTTTGTTGATCACGATATTCATTATGATCATTATAGTTTCTCAACGGAAAAGAATGACACGCCTTACTCAATAATTGGTATCAAACCGAGGGTAGTGATATGCCTGACTGGTATCGAATTTAGTGGTGTCAGTATGGATTACTGTTTTGGTCACTAAGGACAGCCCGGAAGATAATTAGATTGGAAATTATTAAATCTGCTCATCCCTACCGTACAGACATGTATCACAATCACACAGTTAACGAAATACCCTAACAACGTGTTTATGGATTTTGTTATATCACTTATTACTGTAGGTTCACACAGGCGAAAAGCCATATCAATGCCCGCTATGCCACGCCCGGGTACGAGACAAAGCTTCAATGCACTATCACCTTCTCGCGCACCAGGGAGTCAAGCCATTTCAATGCGACCAGTGCGACGCAAGATTCACCAAGCGATCGAGCCTCGTGAAGCATAAGAATGTAAGGAATCACTTTCATCCGAAATTGATTTCGTTCAAAAATACCTCGGCTGTGTAGTACAATAGCACTTTCAAAGACAATGCAATATTCAAATTTCGCGATAACAGCTTGTCTGTCTCGCGGTTCAGTTAATTGAAATCCGCAGTTGTGACATCGCTTGTTTAATTTAAGCTTATCCACCAAAAATATTGAATTATGTACGAGCCCGTGTTGATGCGGCATTGTGCGGTTTCGAAATTCGTGGTTATCAATCAGGATAAAAAAAGTGCAATCATGATATTATATTATTAATATACTTAGTCGGTTTTACATAATTCTCTCCGGTGATTTACCATATTTTAATCTACATAATTTAGAGACTCAAGTTATCATGATTATTACATCAAAAATCAAGAGATTAGCCAAAACAGGAACAGCTTTCAGATTATCATTGACAGTATATTTTCGTGGGATGGTATGAACCTCTGAAAGGTTCAGGTTCGTGTGAACGCGAACCTTTTTGAAAGGTTCAGTGTGAGCGCGAACGTGAACCTCATGGCGTCATGTGACGTCATATACCTAATTCCAACCCTAGATTTCAGTGAAGTATTAGCCTATGCACAGATACACGATACCTTGTGACGCTCGGGCCACCCTCATAATGCCACAATGCTGAAGTACATATTGACGTTTTAAACGTCGCCAAACATATCAACTGGAGCAATCAAATGACAATCAAATAATATCAATATCGCCCGTCGCTTTGCCAACAATTTCGACGAGGACTTGCAATGGGAATATAAGCATACGGCGTCTTATTGTTACATTGATATTGAGCAAAGTGCGACACTTGTTTCTATGTTGTATTCCTCTAAAGCTATTCCTTGATCCTATACTATACCGGAAAAAAGGCTAAGACGACGCAGTACAAGTTACGACCACGTTTAGTCACGACCAAACCTTATTATAACTACGACGCATGCATTACGAACGAAGGTAGGAAAATAGGGAAACCATCAACGAGCACAAGTAATCATTGGCGCAAACGCCAAGTAATTCCACAACACCTTACTTGCTACCGATATTACCCCATTAACAAGTTATTCAGCAGTAGCCAACATCCACATCGCACGGATTTGGTTTTTATGATACAATAAACATATGAAGTCAAGATTGACCCCGCATGCCCGCTAGATTTTTTACATCAGACAACGATGTTGATTGGTTGAATAAGTATCATTCGCCGACTACATGTAGTGTGTTCGGCTGATGTGTGATTGCTGGTCAAGCTCACAGCAGGGAGTCACTACATGTTCACAAACGAAAAGCTGGATATTTCGGGCAAACTTTTGTAACAAAGGAAGTAAAATTTTTGAGATTGTCAAGGTGCATGCTCGCTTAGTTTTGTTTTTCTTATGCTACCAGCGCCATGCATAGAGAGGCCCGCAGTTGAAATGCAATAAATATTAACCAAAGATGTTGTAATGAAGTGAAAATTGTCATATATCAAAAACGTTCACAGTGCAGTGCAGAACCTACCAAGGTTCGTTCGTGAACGTGGACCTCTAAATTTCTGAGGCTCACACACAGAACGCTAATGTGAACCTCACGTTCACACCATCCCTAATATTTTCGGACGCGTGGTACCATAACTCATTTCGTTGTGGCGTTGGGGTCGGGTTACATAGGCTTAGGCTAGGTTAGGAGGATATATAGAACCCAAACCTCACTTTAAAATATATATAGGGATTATAGGCTAGGGTTACCATATTTCAGCAACCCAAATTCCGGACACTCTTTAGCGCCCACTAGTGGATTTCAAAATGAGTTATGACGTCACACTAGCAAACCTTTGCTCATAGACCAGAGGTGGTCACGATCCGGTTCAGGAGTATGTGGCTGTGTGTTTTATAATCGGGAACGAAAGCACATGTTTTCAGCTTCCTCCCGCCCACATAATCAATGATTCTGAGCCCACACTATAGGGTAATCGATGCTACTTCTGAGTGGGGCGTGCTTGCTATATGAATTTTGTTTTTATATGCATCTGGTCGTTGAATTATTTGAATGAATTCTGTCAATAATATTGGTTGTTCCATATATCACTATATAGATACTACTCTCCGCCCTCCGAAAATACAGGGAGCGTAATTGGACATCGTTAAGTCATCAGCCTTATATGCCGGTGCGCACCACGGAGCTTTAGAAATACCCCGCATCCAGTGGTTTCCAACCTTTTATGGTCGCGACTCCATCTCCAATTTGAAAATTGACGAGCTGATTACTAAAACAATTCAGCACCTTTGCTCAGACTTACTCGCGGGCTAATTTGGAAGCTGATTACGTTCAACAGATTCTCAAACCCCAGAATAAAGGCAAACGACCCCACTCACGTTTGGAACCACTCTCTTTGAATGAAGCATTTAAACCGCCTTAACGATCTCTAGGAATATACCGTTCTCCTATAAATGCGATTACAATTATGGCTTATTCCAGTAAATGAAGGTTGTTTATATTTATATTTTATTGCAGATTTTGAGATGGTGGTAGTCTCCATATCAAAATCAATAAATGTGATAGTAAATCGCGCGCAGCGCGAAGAAAAATATCATGCATCAGCATAAATATTCATAAAAAATACTGTTTTTATGCTGATTTACGAAAAAATTATGAGCCTACGTCAAGTCTTCAAAATTCCGGACATTTGGCATATTTTAGAAATTCCTCCCGGACGGTAGTTTGAACAGTGAAATTCCGGACATGTCCGGGAAATTCCGGACGTATGGCAACCCTATTATAGGCGTACTTCTGTAATATTTGTATTAACGAAGGTTTGAGTTTCGTGAATCGCATCGTTTCAGGTACACACTGGGTATCACCTCTACCAATGTTCGCAATGCAAGGCCAGCTTCCGAGAAAGGGCGAGTCTGAGTCGACACGCCCGCAGTCAACACAAGGATTTCGCCGATAATCCCATGCAAGATGCACCCGCCTCCATTCTACAGCGAGAATCAATTCACCATATCTGAACACTTCCAGTTACTGCATTTGATATTGGGCCTAATTAATCATATACATTCCATTTATAGAATGTTACATAGCTTCGATTACCACATATTATCCAGATTGATATTCTATCAATGTAGGCCTAGATGTATTATTATGTTTGTATTTTATTCACCAGTCGAAAGAGGGAAAATAATATATATGGAGCGAAAGAAAACATTACAAGCGAATAGGACGGGACGGGCCAACGAATTTTTATACTTTATTGAATCCGAGCCTGGGTTACCGATGTACATTTGCGTCTAAATTTGGGTTACCATATTTTGGAAATCAATACCGGAAGTAAATCATGGAAAATGGTAAATTTTTGCACTTCGTGGTCGGTTGACTAAAAAAATGTCAACTTCCTCGCTCAGCTCCCAAAATACAGTTTTGCACATTATCAGTTGGTTGACTATAAAAAAAACGAAAAAAAAATCAACTTTCCGGCTCAGCTCTCGAAATAGGCGTCGGAACGTTACTTCAGTGCTGATTTCCTGTATCTCAGTCGAATTTTGCCCTATATTTAACAAAAGTTATCAGAAAAGAGGACATTTGAGCGTCCTCCGAGGACACTTTCAAAAAATTCAAAAAAGCGAACAAATCCTCTTAAGAGAGGACGTATTAGTAACCTTACTCTAAATCAGTGGTTCCCAACCTTTTTGTCTTCATTCCCCACTTCAGATTTATTTCGAGCCTTCATTCCCCACCAGGACCGTAACAGCACTTCGTCAGCGCCCACCAAAAAAACGTTGGTCTTGGGCCCCCACAGGGTGATAAACCCCTTAGCCCCGCTGATCCTGTACGCTTTTCCCAGCTGCTTATCTCCTACATTGGGTCTACTATTTAGTGCGTCGTCTTATATCGACTAAACGCGCGAAGAGTGAAACATTTATATAATTTGTGTTTGAATCGGTCAATATGATCGGNAATTGCATATATTTTGCTATCAATTTTTTATCCCCNCGTAATCAGATTCCCGATAGAGCTGAGTGAGGTGAGTCGGAAAAGGTAGGACCCCTAAATATGAATTAAACATCTTCGGGCGGACCCGTTGGTATATTGACTTCGTTACAATATGCTATTTCGTGACCTCCTATATCTGTTATGNTAAAAGATATTAAAATCGCCAAAACNAAAAGGCACACACGATTTCAAATTGGTCTTGCTTTAATTGCAAATAATTTTTCCCTGCGAGATGGCATTTGTNCTGTGGNGTTCAGATCGCCAGGACAAGAACATNCGGCGCCANNNATTTAGCCGCCTATGCTGGACAATCAAACATATANGTATAAGTATATTGTATATATATCGAAGTTNTCGNTCACCACAAGNGCATTCCTTTTCGGCCAAGGTCTCCTCGCTGTTGTTCGTTCTGGTACACTTCTCGCAGTTGCATGTTACATGGCCTATAACTTCATATGCCACGGTGCGTCGTGGCGCAGTAATGGCGACATCGAAGTCTCCATATCTATAAATGCTACTATTTTCGTGGGGGAAGGGGTATCCAATAATCAGATATCCGTCAATAGTAAATCGCGCAAAAGCGCGCAAAATCTTTGATAAATGACATAAATTTCTCAAGAAATGCTTTGATTTATGTTAATGCACGAAATAATTTTGGGCCCCTTCGAGCTCGCCCCCCCCCCCACAATTAAGGGGGTTTGAGGTGCGGCAGTTACGGTCATGTTCCCCGCTACCCAAGTTTTGTAATCACAGAGCAGCTATTTGCTGGTTTAACTATACACAAGACACACACAACCGCACCAGTACGCAAGACAATCGCCTATAACTGCAACATAAAACGTATTGTGAACCGATACCAGTAACGCTCAGAATTTCGCGAAAGTTTTATTTCACGTCAAACTAGTCGTGCTGGATGCGTTTGTGACACCATGATTGACCAATGACCATCCAGAGTTAAAAATTAGGTTTTGTGAACAACACGCAATATAATTTTCGATACATACATTCCAGAGCAGTGAACTGGTAACGGTAATTGCGCATGTGTCTCCGTGAATATGTAGAGGGGTCGGCAACCTTTTGCTAGTCACGGGCCAGACATCGATTGTACAACTCTTTGGCGGGCCGGAATTTTCATTTTTACTATAATTCACACTCACTTTAGGGGGGTCGCCAACTTAAAATAGTCTAGGGTCACTTTCCTAACTTGATAGACGCCGCGGGCCGCACGATTGTAATATCAACACCTAATATTTGGCATCTGATGAGCTATTAGCTTAGGTGAAAAGGCATTATATCAATGTATCGTGTTGTTGTCTACACGTGTGGTAAAAATATTGTTAAAAAGAATCGCTGTTTTACCTTAATACAGCACTATGAATTATACGCATTGAAAGGAAAGGACGTAGTCCATTTTTGTCGTTGATTTTTTTTTGCGGCATATACACCCATTCATGATATAGGCCTACATACACGCGATCTGTGCATACTGCATACGCATACCATCAGTGCGTGGATGTGCATATGCCGCTGGACAAGGAAGGTGGATTTCCAAGTCTTGCATCCAGCGTTACTAATCAGGTCTTTGATCCGACCCGGCCAGGAATCGAACCCGCGATTTACCGATCAAGAAGCCGGACGCTTCACCTTTACGCTATCTTGACGGTATTTATCATAGCATGATGTATATTCTGTTTAAGTTAATATTTGCATAAGACGGTGGCACGACAATTGAGCTAAATTCGAACTTGAACTGGGGGGTCCGCGGGGGTGCGTGATCGTTCAAAAGGGTTCTGTGAAGACAAAAAGGTTGGGAATCACCAACATAATGGGTCTACCCGGGGCCTACGATACTTACGGCCTAATATGGCACATTACACCTGCAGGATATAAGAGGCCGACACTCCCAAACAGACATCACGATTAACTCAGCGATTGTTTTTACTTTGCTTGTCGACGATACTAAATGCCTCCCATCTTGAAGCAAAATGCACTCATTTCACTCGGCGAGATCTAGCTAGACGTTTGCATCTGTATGCTGCTGTATATGCTTATAATACAAGGTAGGCTACTGTTACTGTGAAGTTGCGATTGAGCTAATCACATTTTGAGGCAAAGTTTTCGAGCTAGTCGCCAAGTTAGAATTATTATTTAATGGTGTCACGATCAGCTATTACCGTAGTACAGCTCTGTACGATTGCAGTGAAGCTATGGTTACTGGTTAGGTGCTGTTGTGACCATCCGGTAGCATCTAGGTATAGGGTAATTATGTAGTTGGAAATAGTACTTCATGTTGCACTAGTTGCAGTATTAAACAAACTAATATCGGCTAGAATTCATGGTGGTATTTTATGCAGAATTTATGACAGTGAATTTTGACATATTATATGTATCCTTAACGGTTCAGGCTTGGCTTAATGCATAATTGAACGATAATGATCAACAAATGCTGTGTTTATGGCTGTAAATCTGGAAATTTAACTACTGAACAAAATGCTTCGTTGTTACACTTTGCATTTGACTATGCGGAGTTACAAAACAAATGGATATATTTTGTAAAGAGGCGCGATTGGAAGCCAACTCTCAATTCTGTAATCTGTGAATTGCACTTTGAATCGAAGTACATCAACGACTTTGGCTTGCGAAAACGACTATGTTTGGGCGAAAAACTAATCCTGGTGAAGGCACTGCCAGAGACCGAATTTACGGGAACTTGGTTAGCGGAGCAATTGCTGGATTGTCTTTCAACTCTCAATCGCCATGGATTTGCTGTTCGAGGACTTGTGTCGGATAATCATCCTTCCATGTAAAAGCATTTGCATTAATGAGAAAAAATACCCTGGAAATGTTAAGTTCTCTTTTCATCATCCATCCTGCGCCAAGAAAAAGTATCTATCTTTCGATACTGTACGTACATCTTGTAAAGAGTATACTAAACAATTCGTTTTTCCTCCATTCTCATTCACCATTGATTCTTCCATTATATCATCGCCTGGTGGATTCGTTGCATGGGGCGAGCTTCTCAAAATCAGGAAATGTGATGATAAGCTGGATTCGAATTTGTGTACAGCGCCAAAATTGACATTTGCCTCATTGCATCCAAGCAATAACAAACAGAGTATCAACTTAGCTCTCGCTCCATTCCATGAGTCAACTATTGCAGCTTGCAAAAGTTGCTTGCCTCATAGGGAAGATATGGCTTCGTTTTTGAGTCTTACTAATGCTTGGTGTAGAATCGTCAATTTCTGTCAAGAGATTTTCAGCGAACCCCTAGGCCAAAGCAGTGGTCCCACAAGATGCAAAAATTGATTCTTTACAAGACTTTGCTAATTGGCTTATAAAATGGAATGGATATAACCCCCAGAACTATTGTCTGTCAAAGCAAACCTTCAAAGCTCCGATTGACACGTCGCAGTCACTGCTTATGCAAAATTTGTTAGCAGAGGGGTATGAATATGTTATTCCCATAAAATTCCAAAGTGATCCGATTGAAAGAAGGTTCTCGTGGTATAGGCAAGTGAGTGGGGAGATTTCTGGTGGATTTAACAGAAGTTACTAATTCTGAAAAGATAATTCTGCTGCGCTTCA
The DNA here is from genome assembly GCA_000444245.1 of Botryllus schlosseri. NCBI lineage: Eukaryota > Metazoa > Chordata > Ascidiacea > Stolidobranchia > Styelidae > Botryllus > Botryllus schlosseri. Next base: position 6,095 of record ATSW01015650.1, on the reverse strand, counting down.
TCCTAAAAATTGAGGTAAACTACTGGGAGCATGATATTGTTGTTTCAAGTTCAACTCATTTTGATCATTTCAAACAAGTCATTGAAGATGTGGCGATTGAAATTACCGTATCAATTCTATATCCTGACAACGAGGAGGTGTCGTATGTTGTGGCTGGGTACGATGCTAAGAAGGTCCTCGAAAAATTGTCTTGTCAAATATGTTATGAGTCCTTTTTGATGAGTCCTGTGGTGCCCGTACTGCAGTAATTCATTTCACTTGTAGAACTTCTATGGCTAAGCTTCATGTAAGTTTTTCAGAGTAGTTCCAAATGAATGAATTTCATTTTCACGTGCTTGAATTCGTTTTACCATGCAATAAAATACTTTTACATGCCCAAGTTGGGGATTCTCGTTACATTGTCTTCTACGTTGGTGGATAAAGACGTTGCGACGCGGTCACTTGGCTCTTAATTGGGTTGTTTCACCTGAAAGTACTAATTTTGCCTGTTATACAGCTTCATTAGACTTGTATGGCGAGGCGACTGGTATTGAGAAGTGAGATCGCAAACAATCATTGAGTCAGTCGTGATGTCTGTTTTGTAAGCGTCGGCCTCTTATATCCTGCAAGTGTAATGTGCCATATTAGGCCGTAAGTATCGTAGGCCACGGTCTACCTTACGCTCGAGACTGCCAGAGCATCTGCAAGTGGTCTTGACACCAGCAAATCAACAACCTATCGGCATCCAGTCGCAGCAAAAGCGCGACCAGCTAGCGAGTGCGGGGCATACTACAGAATATACATCATGCTATTTAGAGGTTTAGAGGTTTTCGGGCCCCCTGAAAGTGCTTCGCGGACCCCCGGTTGATAACCACTGCATTGTGTTGACCATGGCTATATCATTGCTAGTAAGGGCATGGTGGGCGAGCTGGATTCAGTTTCATCGGCCTGTCGTCTTTCGCGAGCACGCTATATGTAATGTCAAAGTCATTTTTTGCGAAAAATGCTGATATTGAAAGCGCGAGACTAAATCTTTGCGGAAACGATCAAGATTTTTAAAAATAGAATTTCAAGCATTTAGAAATACAATATTGATATATATTTTCCGAAATCTGAAACCAGGTCGCGGGCCGCAAAAACACATCTGGCAGCGTGTTGGTGACCCCTGGTCTAATGTAATGCGGTGTATCGTATAGTGGTACGACCTTTAAAAATTAAGTCACACTTTCGGGTGTACGATACATCCGGATGAAGAGAACTGGTCTAGTCTACGAGTTTACTCTGCAGACAATCTCGTAATTACTTGGTACGAGATACTATATAATCTACCGTTTTCGAGACAGTTTTATGGCGTAACAATGGACTATTATGGTGTTTCATATAGTAGAAATACCACACTATTTCCAAACAGTGCCAACACTACAGTTTGGAATTCCACAGGAAACGGCGGGCTGCATTCTCTTGATAACTAATTATCATGTCGCGGGCCGGACGATTTCGCTTGGCGGGCCGGATCCGGCCCGCGGGCCGTAGGTTGCCGACCCTTGATGTAGGGTATCCCCTGTATAGCACAATTAGGGTTGCAATTAAAACGAACCTGTTTAAAACAGGGCCCTTGTTTGAAACATGGCTTTTGTTTTTGTTTTTTAAGCCATGATGTCACGAATATTCAACTGTGCCGTCATAATGGATTGACAGGGACAATTGAAAATACAGGGTAAATATCACTCCTTTGACGAAATATCTGTACTATTATGCTGTTGAACCGACTATTTTGAGGGTTCCAACCCTCCCATATCGACATACGTCGGCTATATAGGTTGGTAGTTGTCCGTATAGGCTCATGCAACATGTTTTTTGGAAAGTATTACACCATTATGGCCTAATTTTACAACTAAAAAAACACAATTTTTTTTATGAAGGCATTTGTTTAAAACACTGTTTAAAACAATGGTTCTCAACCTTTTTCACCCGGCGGACCGGTAAAAATTCGAAAAATATTTGGCGGACCGATGGACCATCAAAAATCATCCCAAAATGTCCAGTCATGAAACCGTTTTTTGGACTATGGTACTAGAGAGTGACGTTTTGAGAGTTTGTTCGTAATTAATATGTTCAATGAACAATGTTGTTGATAGTGGTATTCATGTGATTTTACGGTAATTAGTCTGCTGAGTCGAAGTAACATTCTTTTTCCCAGATAAACGTGCTGGTGCCGAAAGTTGATTACCGTCTTTCGCGCCGAAGGCTGTGAACTAATCGACTACGGCACTACGCCAACTCGAATAATATTCTTCTATTCGACAAGAAGCGTTTCTGAGTCGGACCAAGCCCCTTCTCGAGCTACCTTGCCCATTTGCCATTACCGCCAGACTTACTATGAATGCAATACGCTGCTGAAAAACACCTGATATTAGCGACATGGGATCATCCACAAAATGAATGAATCGAAAAAATGATTGTGTAAACTGCGCGGTTTAGCGACGCAGTTCGTATTTATCGGTCGCCTTGTTTTTTTAGGCGTGCGGAATGAGAAGCAAAAAATAGATTTGCGGGCCGGGCCAAAAGTTTAAACTATATTCCGTGGCGTATTTTATCTCTAAAAAGTACACAGTGAATTACATTGTTAACACAAGCTCTTAGCTAAGTGGATGTGTTAAATTTAGGCTATAAGAGAGTGAGGGTTAATTTACCAAAAAATATTTCGATTCTTTCAGTGACAATATGCAAAACCATGTGAAGCACGAATCACTCTTAACTAAGTTAAATCACATTTCTCCATACTCTATTATCTATGGAGACGTCAAAATGTATTTGGGATAGGCCCTATTACAAGCTGGTCTTGGTCCTGGGCTGTGAGTAGCGTGAAATCCAGCCTCGCTGTTTTGAGAGTTTCGCTGGCAAGTGCTTTGGAATCCGCGCTCTCTCGGCCTCAGCCAGCAACGAGTGTTAGTATTTCAGTGCGTTTTTCTCATAATGCCGATTCAGAATATATCTCCAAAAACTGCTACCTGCTCACCACAAAGAAAATGACTCGTTTCCCTCTCATTCGAGCAAACAAATATTGAGTGTTTAAGTCATTTTAAATGTCAGCCTCCATCTTCCACCTCTATTTTTAGCATATGCCTGATCATCGTTTTGGGTGACCTCTGCTCAGTGCTCACGTGCACTGATTGACTTGTTTTACGGTTTATGGATTGAAAACGCACGTCATAACAATATAAATCACAGACCGGGTGATTCGTGATGTAACAATGGCAACCCAAAGTTTTGAACTATCTGAAGCCGTTACTTTTTACTATATTTGTTACGGTATACTTTGCTATACAAGCAGTATTTTGAATCCAAATTGTACGACCTATACGTAGGCTGCATAATCACTAATGTACAACGCAGATGAAAAAGCAGGATTTAAAGTTTGTTTGTTTTGAGGTATTCATGGTGTTTGCCGACTACTATGGTCATTTACACCAGGCCGATATTCTTCTTATGTTCCGTAACTGCCGACTTATAGCACGGCCCACCTCTAGGCTTTTGTAAGACACCGCACAACACTTAGGCATCGGAATTCGGAAGTCAACCTCGGTCGGATTCGAACCCGCACCCATTTGGTGTTGCAGCCGCGGATTATACCACTGCGCTATCTCGCCACTGTAAGATTTAAAGTAATCGCATTTCCGATTCAGTTTATGTAGCCTTAGGTTTTAGTTCACACATTAGTATTGAAAAGTAGGTTTTATGTTCTAAATTCCAGGCTACTTTTCTCGGGTCAGTAAGAATCGCGTAACGAGCCCCATTTCGCCCGAGTGCCGTATGCTTTGCCCAGGTCTAAGTTAAATCGAACATGCCAGGGCTAATCTTACCTCACGAAGTTCTAAATATGTTTAAATTTTTAATTTAATAAATTGACAAGCCTTCAACATTTTGCATCTTGAAATTAAAGTATAAAATTTCAAAATAACTGGCGGACCGGCGGTTGAGAACCACTGGTTTAAAACATGTTTTAAACAAAGTGTTTTAAAAGACCGTTTGTTTTAAATGCAACCCTAAACACAATCAAGCAAAGTCATTTTGAAATCGCATCGTAGCAATTCATAGATTCATTATCAACGGGGAAGCATTTGGACTGGTTAGAGTTTGTGCGTTGATATTAGAGCTAGAAGTTTTCGCCAAAACTTACTGTTTTACCTGTCCTCTACTTCCACTTGAGTGCTAACGATACCTACTTTCACCACCTCTGTATTCGCATTATAATTGTATACAACTATAACTATGATCATGTCCGCGCCTGTACATTATTTAACGTGATAATGTATATTTCAGGTGAAGCTGTAAGTTGCTATGTTTGTACGGCGACGACATTACCCTATTTGTGTTTCCCGATGGAATGTTCGTCTGGCGCTTCTTGTTTCACCCAAGCATGGATTGAAAACGGACAGAGATACTGTATGTTCCCTTCTTATTATACCGTTATTTGTAGATGTCAATCAAATCATATCGATTAACCTATCTATCATATGCAGAATGAGCTAACGATGGAAACTTACATGAAAACTGAGCAAATATCATTATACTCGGAATATTACCGAATCGTATATTTCGCATCAGTGACAACAACATCAAAGGCGAAATTTGTGGGTGAAATTGAAATTATCATCTTTTGCGATGCATTTGGTGGATCATTGAAAATTGATGAATGGATTCTCCTGTTATCGACAAATAAAGTGTACGCATATAATACTTTTCTTACTAAACTACACCGCCGATCCAGGAACCATAGCGAAACTGTTATATGCAGGTCGCATGGAGAATATAATACTGACAATGCATCAAATGTATTTGGTCACATTCCCGTATCACTTCTGACTCAAAGAAGGTCCCAGACAGACAGAGAAACCCGAATCATGATTTATTCTAACGTCCGCGTTTACAGTTAAATCTTTTGTATTCCTCATGACGCATACGCAGAGCTATAGCGCCAAATTACGACTAAAACAAAGGGATCATAGACATTTGCCAACTTATATTCCGTTGGTAGAATCAGTGTTTTAGCGGTTGAATTCAAAAGACTAATCTTCGAATTTTTGCCAAAATTTCGCTGTTTGCGAATAAAGGTGTTGCTAGAATATAATCCTATAATGTAATTATTGTGTATACAGGATTGATAGATAAAGTATTCAAGCGAAAAGCAAGGGCGTGCATTTTGAGGAAATATATTGGAACCGCGAACGGTTTGAAGGTCTGAATCCGGCCTGCAAGGCAACTTGAGTTTAACACTCCTGGCCTAAAGCTGTGTTTGCGAAAATGTAGAGCAGATAGGGCTGTACGAGATTTAGACATTCCAAGGATGGAAATAAAGTATTGAAACTATGTTTGTCGTTGACAAAATATTACTCTCTGAAGGCACATATTTTATTACTCGTAATCATCGGGTTCCTCTACTCGAGTCGAATCATTACATTTGATACTGGAAACGGATTCGATTACTCGAATTGTTGTTCCCAGCCCTATCCGTGAATTTCCATTCAATATCAAAGCTATACCATATCGCCAAGTGCTTAAATCGTCACCCGAATTCTTGCTCTGTGCGGATAGCTGAGCGAAAATAGCACATATGTTTTTGGCCATACTTTAGGCCACAATTTCCGCTGACCATAGATAGGATGATATTTTTCGTCATTATTCCGACTGGCGCTCCAACTTTTCAATTGATGATCAAAGTCTACCGTTGGAAGAATCATCGGACGTGACATTATCTCTAACGTGTTCGCCGAAGCACATAAATCCATTCGAGCCCAATGGGTTATTGCTTTGATAAAGTCCGCCAATTGCGTAATTCTATTTTGATATCTGTAGAGTTGAATCACGGGATTCGGCTTTGGTATGGTTGTGTGTAATCCTGTAAGTGGGGATAACATCGATCATTAGCCTTTTTTGTCGTACCAAAGCAATTCAGAATAGATGGTGCGTTTGCGAGAAGTGTATGCGTTCGCGCATTGAAAACGGGGCTATAGGGAAGTCGTTTAGAAACATTCCGTGCCCCGTGGAGATAATATAATACTTATTCACTTATGTGCAACCTTAACATTTGTAGTGTGTATGAAAATTATGAATTT